>JAOEGS010023666.1:18632-32340 GCA_025447755.1 Corythornis vintsioides | reverse complement strand
CCCTCCCTCCCTCCCTCGTAGAGTTGCTGGGAAGAGATGAGGTTTTGTAAGGAAAGAGAAATTTTGTAAGGAAAGAGAACCTAAAAGGGAAAATATATATTATCTTTGATGATGTGAAAGATAAGCACCTTTACCATACTGTCTCCATGGTATCTTTTGGATTTGGTTGCTAGGATTGAGACTTTTCCCTCTTGCTTTTTCTTCATGCATACAGAATGAAGCACTTTAGTCTTTTTTTGTACTTTGGTAGTGGAGAAAAAAAAAATTAAGCAAAACCAAATACTTGCAGTTCTTCTGGGATGTTGGCAAAGCTCCATCTTACTTTTCCTGGATTTTTCTTATCTTGCCTGTTCTGCTCTCTGCTTATTTTCTCCTTGTTTTCTACAAGCCCACGGCAGTTCTCTGTTTCTAAGATTCTTCCCTCCTGAGCTTAGTTGTGAGCTTGAATATTGAACTTTGTTTTAAATCCTTCCCTGCTTCTTTATCCATAGGAAGCAGAAATTAGTTTTCTTCCTGCTTCTTGGACCAGGCATGAATTCTGCATGTTGGTAGGCATCTACTTTTTTGGCAAAGGACTGCCTCCCAGCTTGCTTCAGTGTATGTCAAGTTCTTCATTGAAGCCTAGATTGTGAAACCTGCTGTGTTCCCTGTATTTAGAAAATCGATTCCTTTATCAGTGATAAAAGACTGGCTTAGTTTGGTAAATTCAGACTTTGATATATGTTGCAATTTGTTCAATTTTCCTTTTTATCTTTTACAACTGCTTCTGCCGACATTTTATTTTGAAGATTTTCAGGTCAAACAAGTGGTGTGCAATTTCTTTGGAGAAATTTTTTTCAGTCTAAAAATTACTGCTGCACTGCTATTCTTCAGTCACATCTCTCATCTCTTCTCCCCTCACCAAGCAGTTTGTTTGGGGTTTTTTTCTGCTGCCAAAATTCTCTGTTTATGTGCTGGACCTTTGATTTTTATTACACCTCTGCCTTTTCTTCTCATCTCCTAATTTGAGTACACACATTTCGTATTTTAATTTGCCCTGTATTATGGTTATTTCCCATGCAGAACTTAGTTAGCATCTTGCCATCTTGCATTTGCTTCCTTCTTCTACTTCATCATTAGTATTGCAAATAGAGGTTATAAGTTATTTTAGTATTATTTAATGAATGGTTTCAGTCAAGGATTTATTCTGTTTATATAGAGATGCTATCATACCCCCAGGATCATGGATTCAGATCTCCCTGATGCAGTTTGTCAGGGTGATTAGAGTGTATATTGTGTTGCATATCATTATATTAGACTTCTAATCCACATGCTTAAGTTGCATACCTGCAAAGTCCTGATAACATGCAATAGCCTCTCTCCAGTTCAGATATTTAGAAATGCAAAGTGCTTCATTAATTTGTTACCAGTGGCTTTTACTTTGGACCTGCATAATTTGCAGCTAACAAATGGCACACATCAGCTTCTGCTGACAGCGTAATTTAAAGCATGGTGACATCTCACAGTGGGCAGCTAAATAATGAAATTAGGGCTTTAGTTCAGCAAATTAAGGCTTTAGTTCAGCAAATAAAGGTTTACAAGATTTATGCACACACTGAGTTTATTGTAATACGATAGATATACCCCAGAGCTCTGATGTCAATTCCCTAGGCAGTTGCAGGACACAGTTTGCCTGACCTTACTCTTCTGTCTGCATTGGATCTCACTGTGAAAGAATGCACATTCTGTTATTAACTGTCTGCTTTTTAGCAGCACTCAAGATGTATTTGGATGTGCTGCCTCTAACCTAAAGTGCTACAGCAGTTTAAAATACTTCAGGTTTCCCTTCTTACCACTGAAGAACCACCACAGTGAGTAGCAGGTCACTGTGTTGGGGACAAATCAAACCTTACTTTTCCCTTTTATGCCAAGTTCTGAGCTGGATGATGTCTAGATGAAAACTGATAGAGAAGTAGAAAGAAGTTCTATGTGTCTGTGAGCAGGAGTCTTGACGCTACAGAATACTTGGGAACTAAATTCTTCTTGCATGCTTGGACCATGTGTCTTCCTTCTTATATCTTTAGGGAAGAGCATCCAAACAGGACACTCATAGCTGTATCAGGCAGGCCCAAGAGGCAGTAGGTGCCTGGAGCAAAGAGATTTGTGGGGTCGTCACTGTGAAATCATATCCATTCCTGGGATTAGATTATGATTGCTCAGAAGAAGCTTGCTGTTGAGTCTGTTCCCAATACCATGTCAACAGACAATACATTTCCCTGTAATCTCAATTTTTCCAATTGTAAAATGGATTAATTATACAATTAATAATAATACAGATCTCCTTCAACGACACCCTTTTAGATATAGTAATGAAAGATGGTTTGGCAGAGTCTGAGTTACAGAACTATGAATGTGTGACTTCATTGGATGTACAGGACCATTAGAGCAAAGACTTCATAAGATGGGCTGAGCATTTCCATAGAGCCATAAGTCTTTCCAGGGACTCCCTCCATTGAAACTCTAATCTTTAAAAAACATACAGGTGGAAAAAGGGCTGGGCAAGTGTGTGTGTGCATGTGTAATATGAACATTTTCCAATCAATCTGAGTGTGGGAAATTCAGATAACTGACTGAGCTCTGGGAGACGGAGGAGTGACTAAATAAATGCACTTGGTAGAAGACATGACAATATATTACCAAAGAGCATATCTTCTGATGTCTCATGATCCCTTCAAGGCATTGTTTCTTTTGATATTTTACGTAAAGGTTTCATGTTTTTTCTCTAATAAAGCCTCCTACCTCCTTATTCTCATTTCCATCCACTGGCTTCCCACTTTTCTCTTCCCACTGTTTTTTCAGCTGCTCTTCTACAATTCCCAGGAGTTTTTTGTTGTTTGCTTGTTTTTTTTCCTACTTTTTGTTGTTTTGCTTCAAATCAACATCATTTTAAGTGTCTGTAATAGTGAGAGTTTCCATAGAGTCAACAAGCAGCTGCACACATTGTTAGATTCAGGGTGAAGAAAGAGAGAGCTTGACCTAGAGTTGCAGGGACAAGACAGGGTTGTATTGAGGTTACAGTGAGCAAGGAAAGCTTGATTCTTCTTCAGAGCAGACGTATCTGTTAGCAAAAGCAATAGGCGAAGCTGGAGTTGGTAATATTGATGAAGAGCCACCCAGGGAGCTTGGTAAAAGAAAGTGAGTGAGAAGCCCAGAAATTATGGGTTCATGCTTGGAGGACTTTTTGGCAGCAGTTTAGGGGGAGATATAAGTGGGAAAATTAAAACTGAAGCATTAAAAATTTAAGCTTCTAAAGATATAGTTTCTTCTGTCAAGGCAAGTGTTAGTTCAGGTAGGATGGAGCTGGAAAGATTCAAGGCTCTTGTTGACTGTCATCAGCATTCTTAACAGGGACAGTCAACAAAGAACCTGTTTGTTCTTTGCTTGATTTGCACATTTAGTTTGTCAAAGGTCTTTCCCACTGGAGGTAGAGAGATATTCAAATATTATCCTCAGTTCCTTCTCCTTGAACTCTGGAGCAGCTAAAGAGCATAGCCTACCCTGTATCTTTGGCCTAAGTTAGTCGCTTTCCCAGTTACACTCTACTTACTGGTTTGCCTTCTAGCCTCTTTCTGGCTGCTCCTGACACACACAAACACAGCTAAGAGACAGGAGAGTAACAGAACAGTCAGTACACCTTTCCAGAAGTAGCTTTTGCTCCTTCTTTAAGGTCTCTTTGTGCAGTTAAACTACGTGACGTATGGATGAGAGGAAGGTGTCAGGGTGTGGCTTTATGTTAATGAAATTAACCTATGTTCATAGTTTCTGCTACTAACCAGCTGTATAGGCTGTAGGTTTTCTTCCCATGTGTCTTGCATTGTTTACATCTTTTCTCAGCATATGCTTAGGTTTAGACTGGAGTTTCCTCTCAGGTTTTCTAGGCCAGAGTGAGCACAGCGAGATAAAGTGCTTGATTCTTAGCAGGATGACAACACCTCCCATTACACCTGAGCATCAGAGCCTGGAAGAGTTACATATTTTCCCATTCTTTCTCTGTGGTATTATATCACAGACTTTAGCTGTAGGACCCTGAATAGCTAGGGCAAGTTGCCCTTCCCATTGAAGGCTTTCAGCAGCTATTTACCTGCCTTTAAAAACCTTCTAATCACATCACTGCATTGTTCTGCTCTGGTCAGTTAGCTTAGCTGTTATAGGTCATTGAACAAATCCATTGAACAGATGGATTCCTGAGGTATGAAAACCATCAGGGGACTCTCCATTACTACCCAGACTCGCTGGTGAGTCAATCAATTACAGCCAAGCCTATCTGAAAGTCTCCAGAGACTCCATTATGTTTAATCAGTCTGCAAGGGTTAAATTCCTGCCAGCCAAGTTCATTGCTGCACATAACTATGATTTTCATAAGGTGCAGTTTGGCAGAACTGCAAGAAGGGAATTACAATGATCAATATGAATCACTGTCAGAGCATGATGAAGGTTTCAACCATGGCTTGTTCTGCTGTTCTGTAGAGTACTGCAGCCCCCAGCAGTTGAGCCTGGGCTAGCACTTTTAAGTGCTACCAAATATTGAGAAAGTGAAGGTGATTAAACTGTTTTTTTGTTTGGGGTTTTTTTGGTTGGTTTTTTTTTTCCCCAGAAAAAAAAACACTGGACCACCTTTGTACCTGTGCACTGCCTAGAGATTGGAATAACTTTGTGAAGCCCATGAGCTTTCTCTGAAACACTTCCATTCCTGGCTTGTACTTAATTAATGCAGTAAAGCTCATGGGCCAGACTGCCTGGCTCTTAGATTTCATCTATTATAATGGGCTGGGTAATAAACCTCACTGGAGTATGCCTGTGATTTGCACAGCACATCAAAAAGACGCCATTTAAAGCAAGGTCTGCTAAAAAAAAAAATAAATTATTTTTTTTTTAAATTGGCCAAAGAGCCATATAAAGAAATAAGATTAATCTTTATCATAGCTTGCTGTTTCACCAGGTTGAAAATATATCTCTTGCCTTTTTCCTTTGAACTTGCTTGTGTGCTGATGTAGATGAGGAGTTCCTGCTGTCTGTGGAAACTGTGGATTTAAAATATTAGCAGAGAGATAAAGAAAATTAAAAAGCAGTGCCAGTGCTTTCTCCATTTTTTAAACACAGAGCAGGATGAATGAGAAGAAGACTATCAGGCCAGCAGAAAGACAGGGGCCAGTCTTGCAGTTTCAAACTAGAGGAAGGTTGTCTCCTCAGTTAACCACCACTGTCTTTTTAAATGCATGATCACACATCAGCTCCTTAATAATGAATAATAATAAACTCTATTATAAAGAACAGTAATAAAGTCAGTTCCCAAAATCACCTTCAGTGTGGTAACAATACTTCATAGCCTTGGGGAAGTGTGGTGAGCACACACTTCTCTGACATTCTGCAGCCACCCCTGGGTGCTACCCAAGGAGTGGGCTCTTCCCATCAGTACTTAAGCGAGGAATCTGTGTCAGAGATCAGCTCTGTCAGCCACACAGCACCATCTCTGTGAGCAAGTGGCACTGGCAAGCTCCACCTGGCACTCACAGAATTAATTCATTTTTAGTTACAAGATTTACTTTGTGTTACTGCCTGTTCAATGCCCTTTGTGTAAATAGGCCCTGGATGTTTAGGAGGGTCTAACTCTTGCCTGCTTTCTGTTAGCTGCATGGTGGGTGACACTATGTGCAGAACAGCCCTTGATTCTTATTAATTTGATGTAAAGCATTTTCTGCTGCGTTACATTGCTGACTCTCTGATAATTTTCATTCCTCAGACTATATATGTGTATTTTTAACTCAGTACAGATAAACAGTGAAGTTGTGCCAGCTCTCCTAAGATATTTTCCCTGGAGCTCTAGCTCTTGGTTGTATTGAAATGCATAGCCATCTCAGCTAACTTATAATTTAAATTACTTTTGCTTACAAAGAAGGTAAAAATATTTGACTCTCAACATTCCCACACCAAAAGTAAATATCTTAAAATATCTAAATTTTTGTGACACTTTAATCCACCTTTAGTGAAAGAAGGGAGAAAAGTGAGACTGGTTTAGTCTATGAGAACTACTGTTCTGATCCCTTGGTATGTAGGCAGTATATGCAGATAAAAGATGCTCATATATGTTCATAGCATCTGTAGCAGGTATGAGGGGTCACCCTTGAGGAGTCAATGGAGGATGTGACAGCTGCAATGTTGAGCAAAGGTGGCTCCACAACCCTGGAAATGTTCTTCTGTTCAAATGAATGCTTCCTGCTATAGCATTTGCGGGTGTCTGCTCTCACTGACATGAGCTGAACTGCAACTGTGTGGAAATGTCTGCCAGAACAAAGCATTTGAATGTTTCCCAGGGGACCTACCAAATATTGCTAGATGAATCTTGAATTGTCAACATCAGGACAGTGAATATTCCAAATCCAAAAGGTACTTGACAATAGGCAGTTCTGTTGAGTGCAGTATTATGTCTCAATACTACACTATTCTTTCAGGTTCATAGCTGTTATATTACCATTGCTTTGGCCTAACTGTGGTAAAAATGTATAAACATTATTAACAAGTCACGTGCATGACACTTGACTGCTGATAGCCTTTGTCATAGTGGAAGCTTTACAGGCATAGTATAGGTGCAGAGTTTGCAGTGGAATCTGTAACTCACAGTTCTGTTCAGAACTTGAATAACAAAAGTAATTAGGCACCTGCTTATCATTTTCTGTTGCTGAGTCCTTCTGGAGTCAGTGAGTTAGGTATTTGTCAGAGTTAATCATGTAGCCTTCTGTGTCCTACCTTTGATGCAGGACTTTGCTGGAGTCAGCTTTTTCCAGGTAATTACTGCAGGGTTTGATCCCTTACTTCTCATTACATCTCTTCCCTTCTGGTACCAAGATTACTTTAAAACCAGTTTGAATAATCATTATTTTTAACCTTTTCTCACAGGAGTGTTTGCATTTGGACTTTTTGCCACTGACATATTTGTAAATGCTGGCCAGGTTGTGACTGGGAACTTGGCTCCCTACTTCCTGACTGTATGTAAACCCAACTACACTGGAAATGACTGTCGGGCCCACCACCAGTTCATAAACAATGGCAACATCTGCACTGGGGATGTAGAGGTGATTGAAAAGGCAAGGAGATCCTTTCCATCCAAACATGCTGCTTTGAGCATCTACTCAGCTTTATACGCCACGGTGAGTGCCAGTGATGACTGCTAACTTGTATGAGAAGTTTCTGTTTGTGCATCTAGATGGGGCCAGTTTTCATACAACAGGTGTTTGAAGAAAAATAGGTTGTTTTGAGGAGGTCTTTCTTCATTAGCTACAGTGGGAAATCATCTTTCTCTGTGTTTTACCAAGCCTAGTATAAGCAAATCAAATGCTTATTGCTTTTGGGGCACTGTATGAGGTGGAGGCCTGAGGTCTAATCCTGTCTTTGCTGCTGATTTTCTGAGAGGCCTTTGAGTATGCATTCAGCCTTTTCTCCCTGCCCCTGTCTCATGAACACTAAAATTAAGTTGATGTTTACACAGCTCCTGTGTCAGTTCTGTTTCTTTTGCTCACATACCATCAGTTGTTGAACATTTGAAATGTAAATTATGCCATTTCAGTGGGAGGGTGAACTTGCCTGGATTTTGCTCCCCTTGTTTCAGTTGAATTCCTGAATTCCTCTTGCAAAGAAGGTTGTCATAAAAGTCAGTGCCAGAATTTTGCTGTATCACAGAGAAATGGACCCCAGCTAACATCTTGACAGGTTGATACTGCTTTACTGACAGGAAGGAAATTATTTTAAAAGTCTAGTGAAACAGATCAGCTGCACATTTGTGTTCTCTGTCTAAAGTTTATGTTATGTTTGAAAAATGATTACTTACAAGAAGTTTACTCAAAAAGTACAAAGACTTGGTGATTCAAGTTTCTGATCTCAAAATGGCTTAACTAGGACTTTTCCCCCAAATAGCAGGTCATTGGGATTTGTGGAAAGCCTTAAACTTAATAATGACAGGTTATTTACTGAATATTTTATCTTGGTATTAGTAGAAGATGAATAAAACACCACATTATTACTAAAAAATGAAAAGGCCACCTGCTGCTATTTCAATATCCATCTGTTTGCAGTGACTGTTGCATGAAAGACAGATATAAATTGGTAACTCCTTTGATCAGGATTTGTTGGGTAATGTTTGGAAACCCCACATTTTGTATTAATTACTTCTGAACAATAAGCAATCATGTGTGAAATGTTGTTCGAAATAAACTCTATGTTGTTGCAGCAGCTGTTTTCATCATCATAAACTTTTAGGTGGAAGCTTCGGCATCAGGATTGGTCCTGGCTCTGCCTATAGCTAATTACATCCTTTCGTGCACTTTTCCTGCTCAGCCTCCCTTGTTTCCTAGGAAGGCAAGTCTTCTATAAACAGGCTGATTTCTACAACTGAAGGGGTATAGTGCTTTTCCTTGCTGAGCTTCAGTCCCCAGCTCAGTATTTCTGAGCCCTACTCTTTGAGGAATACCCGCAATGGGCATACATTGCTCTCCACACAGGAAGATACTAGGTGGAGCCAGAAAATGGAGTTATTTCTGAGCCACAAGGTCAGCAAAGACTGTCTTTAAGGCATTTCAGCCTGCAGTCCAATTTTAGCCCACTTGTCTTCTTGAAGACACCCTCTATCACTAAAGGTGTTACTTTTCTCTGCCTTTCAGCATGGAATAACATGAAATTACACAAGAAATGTGTGAGAGTGACAAAGTTCTGGAATGGGCTGCCCAAGGAGGTTGTGGAGTCTCCATATCTGGAGACACTTAAGACCTGCCTGGATCTGTTCCTGGGTGACTTGGTCTAGGTGATCCTGATGTGTTAGGGGGGTTGGACTACATGATCTTCTAGGTGCCTTCCAACCCCTAACATTCTGTGATTGTGTGATTCTTTAAATGCAGTGTTCCAATCTGGCTTTGCTTAGTAATTGTGTTTGCAAAATATTTTGAGAAGTGTATTGCTGATTCTAAGAGGCATGATAATGTGGGATGCTGAACATAAAACACAGGGTATTTGGTTAATAATTTGGTTAATTTGATGTATTTTGCATAAAGCTGAAGATTTGAACAATGGAGCAAGAAAAATAAAACAGGTTGCACATGAGGTGTTGCCTCTCGCAAGGTGTGGAGACCCTTCTCGGGAACAACACAACAGCCAACCCCAGGCCGCTCGGGCCATCAGTTCACTGACACCAATGTGGTGGATGGCAAATGGCGTTTATTAGTGCGTGACACAGTGTTATATAGCCTGGGTTTAGAACGTCACATCCGTCTGCTTACATCGCAGACTGACCACTATTGGCTATCCGGAGAGGGGTCCTATCTTTATCTTCCCGTACAGCGCGACATCTTCCAACCGCCAGGCCCTAGCTATCCACAATGAGGAGGCAGTAGAAAGGATTCAGCACAGACTTTGTCTTTCATACTGTTAATGTCTATTGAGACACAGGAATCTCCTTCCATCACTGAACATTAAGTATACTCTGAAGATGTCTCTATTGATTTGCTTATTAGTTTGCTAGTGACAGTGCTCCCATTGTGACTGGATTGGTTTTGTATTTTTTTTGGGTTTTTTTATAATCTGGGTTTTATATTTAATGAAATAGGTTTCCTCTTGTCACCTGCCAAAGAAGCTGAGGAGAACCCAAAGCATCACTTTTGTGATCTTTGCAAGCAAAGATGTATTCTGTGTGCCTAAAGTAGGAGAAAGAGAACAGAGCCTGCAACTCTGGCTTCCACACTTACACAATCATTAGAGTGACATCTAATAAAGTTCTGTTTGTCTCCTCAAAGTATTGCAGGAAGAGGTGGCGGTCACCACACACAGTATGCAGTGCTGTGCAGTTAGAAACATATGATTCCTAAGTACATTTCCCAAGGGAAAATGACAGGCTAGAAATACTCCTTTATTTATTAACATTTATGTCAAAACAAAACAAACAAACAAAAAGATGGTAGTTGCATATGGACATACTAGTTATGTCATCTTTAAACAACTGTTACTTCATACTCTTCTGAGAAAGTCCATACAAGAGTCAATGACAACATCTAACTCATGGCAGTGTTCAGCCAGAACATGAAAGATAAGAGTAATTCACCAGCACAACTGAAGTACACTTAGTGTAGAGAAAAGATAGATAATCTTGATATATCCTTGATAACCTCCTTCTTACCTGTGGAGTGAAAGCAAGAATTGTTCTACAATCACAATAGGGTCTCTGTGGTTGAAAAATGCAGCTAATCATTTACACTGACTGTTCAGTAGTGCTTTTAGAATTCTTTAGCTAAGCTCTTGTCTGGTAGCATCCACAAGTAATGCTTTCTGTCACCTCCATCTGGCTGGAGACTCCACCTCATCACACTGGACCACAGCCTGTCATGTGTCATTTACACTTGGGTGTGTTGCTTCCTGACAAGAGTGATACAGTGTATCTACAGAGGGAACTTCCAACATTTCAGAAATTTTGAATAGTAGAGAACACTACAGCATATCTCTTCTGCAACCCTGGTCACTGTGACCCCACCAGCAATTTCTTCCATTTCTGCATTATCACCTACTGGATTGATCTATGAAAATCAAGGCCTTGGGACTCCAAGGAGCTGCACTGAGCGTCTAGGAGAGTGCATAATGTTCTAGAATACATATCACCGTCAAAGGCTATGCTTCTTTTACTGTAGAAATACCTATGGTAAAGTAAAAGGTTGTCTGTAAATCTCACAGGATGCAGAATTTTTCAGTATTGTCATTCAGTTATGAACTTTTCAGAGAAGATGACAAATCTCCTCTTTTTATATTGAAAGGACAATACAGACTTCTTCCACTCTGCCTTCTTCATCATAGATGTAACATACATCCTAAACATATGCATGTATTTCATATATATAAAAAATATGTATGTGTATGTGTGTCTCTTTTTAAACTTGTAAAAAAAAAATGCCTCCTTGATTATGCTTTTGTTTGTCTGAAAAAGGTGGAAGCAGAATTACACAGGATAAATGCTACTATCACACATTGCACATTGCTAAATACACTGCTTGAGTGTACTGATAATAGCACAGCAAAGAGCTCAATAGATAATTTATATAGCTAAATAATATATTTTTTTAATGATTTATTCTGTTTTCTTCACATATTTTTATATTTACTTCTTCCCTCTCCCACCCTTCAAATAACTAGTTTTGACATTTAGAGTTTTGTAAATAAATTTACCCTATAAATAGCATTGTGGGGAAATTTTCAAAACCACATGCTGTGAGTAAGAAATCAAATGAGAGTTTCAATGAGATTTTGGGCTCTTACACCAAGCTTTGAAAACATAATCTATGTGAAAGGGTAAACACATTGTGAGAGTCTTTTCTTTAGAAACCAAGACAATAAAGATCAAACTGCAGCCATCAGTAAGAGCCAGAATGCAGAAGCTTTCCCACTTATTTCTGAACTCATTGTGTGTGATTTATGGATGAACTGGAGCATACATTCTAGGAAAATAGTTTGTCTTGTTTTAAACTCTACTCATAAGGGTTTAGCAGATCTCCTTGGGCAATTTGTTCACATGGTTAATTACCCTCATTGTTAAAAATGTTCTCTTTACTAAAAAATTATGTTTTCCTGCTGAGACATGTGAAACTTCAAATACATTAGATTCTTCATATCAGTAATAAAGGAGAAGTCTCCCATGTGGGTAACACAGAGATCCAGCTTTGTCTCATACCTGTAAGAAAACAAACATGCGTGGGTTGTTCTCTGTAGCTAGAGCTTGCAGCTGTGGCATCAGGACTGCATTCTGACTTGGAAGACATGATGCTTATCCTTTGGATCCTGTGAACTGTAATAGTGCTTTGGTGGGAACAGGAAATCAATCCGGCTTCCTATTGCTCAAAGGAATTGGCTCCTGCTAAAAGAAATTCATAGGATGAAAGGATGGGTGGTAATTATTCAGGCAGTGGCAGTGATGTTTCATGCTATTGTTTCCAAAGAAGAACCTTAACGTGAGTTGGCGATAGTGAGGTGCAGCTCCACCTACCAGCAAAGACTGGGGCAAGATTGCCGCCTAGTGCTCGTTTGCTGTCTGTCACTTCTAGGTGTGTGCGCTGACAGGTTTGAAAAACAAAGGAAGCAGGAAGCTCTTGAGTAGCTCAGTCCCATTCCCAGTCCTATCACACACCACAACGTTCCAGCTCATAAATAGAATTCACCTTTAAATGGTGTTTTCAGCACCACATTGAAGGGCAAAAGACCTAAATTCCTCAGGCAGAGGTTTGCCAGATTTCAGCTGTTAGAAGTCTAATACTGCAGTTTCTTAACAGGTGGAAGTATCATCTGGCCATTTCCCTTCCAAGAAATGGTTGCTGCATCCTGTCTCTTCTTCTAGAGTTAGGTATTGTAATGGTTTTAGGGCTAACATTTTTAACACCAGCCAGTGTGGGAAGGCCAGCAGTAGGGACATTTGATGGCCCTGTCAGAGAGAAAGGAAAAGAAATATGGTCAGGGAGAAAGTTAGAATAAATTATGCACAATACAGCAGAATAAGGAATATATGAAAAAAAAAATGAACAGGGTGACCTTGAAAATGGATATAATTTCTGTTTCTTGATCCCAAAACTATGTGTCAGACCATAGTGACTGCTGTATACCAGGGTCATTAAGAAAGGGACGGGCATTGAAATGCAGTAAAATAACGGCCTATTGTTTCCAAATAGTTCATGGAGTGTGAAGCAAGCTGTGATGGCAGTTGCAGTTGGAAGCACTAAGCCAAGTCTCTGAAAGCTTCCTATGGCACAGGCACAGGAAAATCCCATGGCAGCTTCACCCCAGCCAAGGCACTGTAGCCTTGGCCAGAGACTGGCTCTGTGAGCCAGCACATTGTCCTTAGCTGCTGCAGCAGCAACAAAGGAGAACAACTCTTGAGGCTCCACAGGCTTGAAGAGCCCCACTCACATTTCAGTGCTGCCTATGGGAAAGCCAGCATCTTTCCCCAGAAATGAAGTTGTCCTAGAGAAAGATTAAATTTCTGACAGGCAGCACTATCAGAGATCCCAGATGTGGTGTTCTTGCAGTGATTAAAATAAAGATCTTCTAGAAAGTCTTTTGCCCAAAAGACTATCAGAACCATATTTTCAATTCTGGCAACTGAAAAAAAGGTCAAGAAAGGAAATACTTTCAGCTTTGGTGATTTTACTATTTCTACAAGATAAAAAAATATTTTTTCTTCACAAACAGCATGCCATCTTTTGATGTTTAACACTAGAGAAGACACTCCTGTGGTTTGTAATCTTTCTATTCCCCGGCAGAATAGGTGTTTGTACTTTCACTGGATAAAAATCTATGTTATGTGATTCAGGTTAATTTGTCAGTAATGATTTAATTGGTAATGAGAATCAAATTAATTTTTCAAATGTATCTTTCTGAGTCTGCTTCATATTCATGTCACCCAGAAACACTTCTAGCAACTATGTTTGATGTATTTGCTTTACTTACCAAAGCTTTGTAAATCATGCAGGCATACATAGTTCCTTGTTGAAAAGGACATTATTGATTTTTTTTTGTCCAAGCTTGGATTGCTTGATCTTAGTCATTTTCTGGCTCTGAAATTAATGACTGGCTGATAATTATGATTCATAGATTCATAGATTCATAGATATTAGGGGTTGGAAGGGACCTAGAAGATCATCTAGTCCAACCCCCC
>JAOEGS010023666.1:0-13210 GCA_025447755.1 Corythornis vintsioides | reverse complement strand
CACTAGTCACAGGCCTCCAGCCAGACTCTGCTCCACTGACCACAACTCTCTGAGATCTGTTCTTTAACCACTTCCCATCCACCTTATTACACTGTAACTAACTCCACACTTCTCAAGCTTGGCTGTGAGGATCCCATGGAATACTGTATCTAAAGCCTTGCTGAAGTCAAGGTATATCACATCCACTGCACTACCCTCATCTAATCATCTACTTATATCTTCATAAAAGGCTATCAGATTAGACAAGCATGATTTCCCCTTATGGAATCCATGTTGACTCATTGTGATAAGCCTCCTTTCCTCCAGATCATATTGAGATGGCAGCAAGGACAATCTGTTCCATCACCTTTCCAGGGATGAAGGTGAGGCTGACGGGCCTGTAGTTACCCGGGTCCTCCTTTTTGTCCTTTTTAAAGATTGGGACAACATTGGTCTTTCTTCAGTCCTCAGGCACCTCTGCTGTTCTCCAGGACCTTTCAAAAATGATGGAGAGTGCTCTAGCAATAACCTCTGTCATCTCCCTCATTACTCGTGGGTGTATTCCATCAGGGCCCATAGATTTGTAGATGACCAGTCTGCTCAACTGGTCTCTAACCCAAGCCTCTTCAACTGAGGAAAAAACTTCCTCCCTCCAGACTTCATCTGTGGTCTTGGAGACCTGGAACTCCTGGTAGCTGGCCTAAGAAGTAAAGACCGAGGCAAAGGTGGCATTCAGTAAGTCAGCCTTCTCTCTGTCCTCAGTCACCAGGGCACCCTCTTCATCCAGTAGCGGGCTCACATTTCCTTTAGGCTTTTTTTGGTCTCCAACATACTTGTAGAAGCTTTTCTTGTTATCTTTGATCTCCCTCGCCAGCTTGATTTCAAGGGAAGCTTTAGCTTTCTTTGTTGCATCCCTGCATCTTTTGACAACCTCCACTGCTGCAGGCATGTCTTGAGGTGTCCAGCTGCTTGGAACAGGCAGGACCAGGGAAACAAACACAAGGGATGGCTCTGGGACTGGCACTGAGAGCTGCCGACAGCAGCCCCCAAAGCACTGCCGAGCACTGTGACAAAGACTCAAGCCTGCAGCACCTCGCACACACATGTGACAGAAGCCCAGACACGACTCAGATGGGCCCAGGGGCTTCTGGGTCCCGAATATAAGCTTTTCAGAATGTGTTATCACAATCTGTTGCTCGCTGATGTCACAACCTGTTTGGAGGTCTGTTTGGAGACCAGAGGCTGCCTTTCCTCTGTAAGGGCAGTCTGACTGTGGTGCAGGTTTCCCAGAGACATTTTTGCCATCTCTGTGCTTGGGAGTTGCAAGCCCCAGCTGGACAAAGCCCTGAGCATCTGGTCTGATCCCAGGACTGACCCTGATTTTGGCAGGAAGTGGGACTAGAGACGTCCCAAGGTCCACTCCATCCACAAAGTTTTTCAGGTCTTTCCCTAATCCTGTGAAATAATGACATTTGGCCCTGTCATGAGGAGCTTATGTTTGTACAATTTAAGCCACTTTAAAGTGCTGCGTAAATTTAGCAAATTACTGTTGTTGTGCTTTATATATTTAGCCTTGACATTTATGTATTTAACCTTGACATTTTTTTATGTTTGAAGCAACACTCTTGGGAAAGTATTGCCTTAATAGTTCACTTTCTGAAAGACATCAACCTCTCCACAGGCAATGAGGGTTGGACTCGGGAATATTTCTGCTGCACACTGTCTGGCTCTATATGGTCTCAATAAAATTACAAAGTCTTTATTTTTTTTCGGAGTTTGGAGAGTGTGCTGTTAGATGCTGCCTGTGAAAGAGAGAGGCTCAGGAGTCTGCCAATGTCAGAGAGAGGCTCAGGAGAAGAAATTTACAAAGGCTGTGTCATCTGCCAGTTACAGACCAGAGCAAGGTTTAAAACCGTGTTCTCGGGAACAGAATTAAGACTCAAAACAGAGTCAGGTGCCAAGGAGCTTTATTTGCCCAATAAGAAGTTCGCAAAGCAGAGAGAGAAAAGAGAGGAAAGAAAAAGCAAAGGGTCAGTGCAAAAGCTGCCATCACAGATCTGTGGCATCCTGACAGTCTGATTCCAGTCTGTTGGGGAGCGTTGCATTGGATGTTGGTTGCTTCTGCTCTTTTATTAGGTGGTCCTGTTGAATATTCATCCTTTCTTGGTGAACTGCTTAGCATATTCTAGGAACTGTTCAGCTTAACCACACCCACCACCTGGCGGTGGTATGCATATCCAATACTATCTCTGAGGGGTCACAGATGGTCTTCAGGGGGCTCTAAACCCCTCAGTCCTCCAAGCCCTGGGTCTGAGTGCATGAGCAGGGCTAGGTGGCAGTTCTTGGAAGAAAACAGGAACTCAAGCCTTGCAGTTGGGTGTTTTTCTTGACACAGGTGCAGCAATGTTGAGACAAAACAACACACTATCTCTGACACCATCTCTGACACCATCTCTGACAGGTTGAAATAAGCAAATAAAGAGAGAAGAAACATCATTAGCAGTATTTTTATTTTGAAGGTTTTTCTAGAAGTATATATCGTTCTTTTCTTTTAGTTGCTTCACTCCTAGTTTTCAAGTTCCAGGCCTGTAAAATCATATTATGATTAACCTCAAGTTCAAAGCTTGAATTGTTCCCTACCTTCCTTTTTCTTCAGTGAACTTTCAGTCAGATTTTTTTTTTCTCTTTCAAGAAAAGCAACTATACCTATAGAAATCCTCTATCTCAGGGCATTAAATAGACCCGTCTCGTGCTGTTTCAAAAGCATAGGGACAGAATGATTTTTTTTTCCTCTGGGCCCATTAATTATAAAACATTTTTGTATGCTGAGGGTTGAGAAAAGTAAACAACTATTCAGCAGCATCTGTTTTCTCTTTAGTGGACATGCACCTTCCAAGATAATACTTAAGGTAATCACAAACCCTGCTAATTACAGACCAGTTAGCCTCATCTCCATCCCTGGAAATGTAATGGAGCAGCTCATTCTAGAGATCACATCTCAGCACATGGAAGAAAATAAGGTTATCAAGAGTAGCCATCATGGACTTCCTAAAGGGTCATGTTTCACTAATCTGAGAGCCTGCTATGATGGTGTGACTGAATGGGTAGATGCAGGAAGAGCAGTGGATGTGTGCTTCAGAAGTGTTTTGACACTGTCTCTCATAACATCCTTGTAAGTTCAGGATGTGTAGGTTAGAAGAGCAGATGCATCAAGAAGAGTGTGTCAAGCAGGTAAAGTGAGGGTCTTCACCCCCCTCTATTCTGCCCTAGAGAGACCACAACTGGAGTATTGTGTCCAGTTCTGAGCTCCCCAGTTCAAGAGGGACAAGGAAATGCTAGTAAAAATATATACTAGGGAAATATTTAGTCTGGAGAAGAGAAGACTATGAGAGGATCTTATTAATCTTTACATCTATCTGCAGGGTGAGTGTCAAGTAGAAGGGGGGCCAGTCTCTTTTCAGTGGTGTCCTGTGATAGACAAGAGGCAATGGCAGCAAGGGGAAATACAGGAAGTTCCACCTCAACATGAGGGAAAACCTCTTCAATGTGAGAGTGACAGAGCCTGGAATAGTCTGCCCAGAGAGGTTGTGGAGTCTCTTTCTCTAGAGAGTTTTAAATTGCATCTGGATCTGTTTCTGTGTGACACGCCCTGAGTGATCCTGTGTTGGCAGGGCAGGTTGCACTTGAGGATCTCCAGATGTCTCTTCCAACCCCTACCATTCTATATGAACTTAACTTACAAGAGGGTTAAATCAACACTGTTTCCACCTAAGAACTTCTGTGTTGTGATATATATGTGGATGTATGGTTTTAATCTCTATATGTTCCTTAGGGTGAAACTGTAAAAGATCTACATGCATACATCAAATGACGCCAATCCCCAGTCTTTTATGCTCTTCATGACTGAGGACAGGCTCCCTGTATTAGTTATGTGACCGTATGAAGTGCTTGAGTCTTTAATGACCCTCTGGATAGGATCCAGTCCAGTTTGAAAGTCCCTATTGAAAATGTCACAGCTTGGTTTTTAGTGAGTGTTCATAACACAAAAGCGGGGCTTGAGTTCGGCATTTCCCACCTTGACCTCAGAACTGCCACCAGTTACATTTGCAGTCATCTCTTAATTTTAAAATCTAACATTAGCTGAGCACCAGATTTTGTTAGTGAAGGCTTTTCTCATTTATTTTACACTCTAAACACAAAATGTATGCAAATGTTCATGTGTTTGCCTTTTCCTCTTTTCAGAATCACTCTGCCTCTATGACTGAAGTAACCTGAGACGGAAGATTGGCAACTGAAGCTATTTTTTATCCTCCAGTACAGTACTCCAAGACACACAGTTACTAAATGTCTAACTGTGATGACCAGTATTATGTTATGTCTAGCTAGAGGCTAATGTTTTGTACTTTTTTGTATGAGGAAGTGATGTAGCTTGCCCTGATTTTTTGTCAGCTTTAATATTATTATGCCAGAATTTAAAAGTAAAAGGGAAAAAAACCAACAAACCAACAACAAACAAACACAAAAAACCCAACCTTTTCTTGTTTAAAGTGTGCACTGAGGAACTACATCTATGGAATTGTTGATGTTGTTATGTGGTATTTATACACTTTTTTTTTTTCATTTTTGAATTTATATATCTTGAAAAATAATTCACTTTTACCATTTCTTACCGTAAGAAGTGCTTTTACCAGTGGGTCAGATTCTTACCTGAGTAAACTCAGCATAGATCTGAAGTAATTGCATACACTTAATCCAGATTAAAATTATGTTGATCGGGAATCTAACCTGAATGGTACTATCAACAAGTAGTGAACATCCATCCTTGATTCAGTAAGATACTTAACATTCTTCAGCATTATGGATTTCAGTTAGCCATCCAGTTTCCAGACTACTTGGCAGACTTGAAGTCTGTCCTTAAGCATCTTACTGAATCAAAGCCTGATTGTTCTGGTGTGGGTGATTGTGCTAGTTATTGAAGATTAACTAAAACAACATAATGAGTCTGCAGTAGAGACAGACTGGACATGAAAATTTATACTAGTAGCTGATAGCATGTGAGCTGACTATATCATCTCCCTAGATCTCCATTCCTTCTTGAGGCCCAGCTAAAGCTCCCAGTGAAACCTGGCTTCAGGAATTGACTATGGGGATATACAGCCACCACTGTGGAGCTGAGGCTGCGCATTAAGTGTTTTCATTAACTTCATTATAGATTTGTGGGGTAACTAGTAACACTGGTGCAAAGGAAATGTGACACCACTTGTCTGGTGGAGTGGTACTGCTTGGCATTCAAATTAGCATAACTAGAAAGTCAGTTTTGCCCCAACGGTAGTTTTATCTGAGGGACTTTGGCAAGTAAAAAAAAAAAAAAAAAAAAAGCAAACCAAGACCATAAACTGACATAGTCTCTAGTAGCAGTCTGCATTTTTTGTAAATTCTGACATACAGAATTTATATCAAAACTGCTATTTTACAATTCAACAACTTTGAGGAATAAAAATACTATTAACTGGGGGTGGGGGTGGGGGGAAGAACAAAAAAAAAGAACACATTTAGAATGGCTAGAACTGGAGCAAAGGCTTCATTACATGACTTTTCACTGTTTTTAGGATTTTCCTGCATCTCATTCTTCTAGCATGGTGATAACTGCTGTGTTTCTCCTTTAAAGAATGGAGCCTCTGTATGTACTTTTACTGGAATGTTTACCTCACATTTCCACGTTAGTTCTTCTTGGCTTTTTTGTATATTTTTTCCAAAACAGATGCAAAAAAAAAAAAAAATCAAAAAAAAAGAAAATATTTAGTCTGGTCTCTGTCATTCGCCTGTGACACAAAGAAAATTTGGGATGCATATTTGTGTCCAGTCTTGTGATGTTTCTTCTAGGTTGGTATTCTGACTCTACTGACATCTGCTTCAGTCTTAGGAATAGAAGGATCAGACTTGAGCCATGCAGACTTTCTGTGACCATGAAGAACCATGAATAGTGTTCTGAGTCGCTCACTACAATTTCCACTGGAACATCCAAAACCACAGGTAACATTTCTGCTGAATAAATCTGGCTGTGGAACTGGTCCTTGTTCTTCTGCATTAGGAGACTAATGACACATTAGGAAAGCTTATCAGCAGTAAATACTCCTACTGCACCTAGTCAGCAGTGTATAAATCCACTCAAAATGCAAAAAGTTGACAGGAGTTTGAATTCTAGCATAAAAACTTTATCTTCCGTAGCCTAAGTTTTACAGCTGGGGATCCCAGGGTTGTGTTCCTCCCAAATGTGTTGTTATTACAGTATGAATTTTGTGTTCTTTGTTGGTATTGTTCCATAGAACTGGTAGTGATGTTATTTCTCCCCGCTTATCCTCCAGCATGATGATAGAAGTTGTGGTTTTGCGTTTCTTCCCCATCCTCCAGGTTGAAGAAGGATTTGAATCTCAATTTTCCTCTTCCTGAAGGACTTCTTTATCTTTCCAGTTATAGTGCAGCATGGTGAGAGACAATTCCTTCCTCTTTGAAATAAGCGAGACCTGCTCTCTTCTCTGACATGGTAGAAATTCTGCATGTAGACACAGATCCACAGGGGTGTGCATACCTGTGTGCAAGTGCCTAAATTCTAAGTGACTGGTTAGATGAAGCTAGACCTATCACAAATATTCACTGCATTTCTCCTTGACTAGTTCGATATGGTTCCTACTATTTTAGATTTATAGTAGCCTCAGCCATTTCCAGTTGACAGAAAACTCCTGCACAGGGAGTCTAAACCTAACAGCACATTTGCTTTTCCCAGTTACCTTTCCATACAGGAGCAGTATTTGTTCAGCTCCTGGAATCTGTGACCCTGTGAAAAATCAGTATTAGGTAGCCTTTGTGGATTTTTTTTTTTTCTTTTTAGTTCCTATTCGGAGGCACGTCATTCTCTCTGTGCTGCATACAGTGATCTTAGGCAATTAATAGTGGCTTCTGTAGTCCAGTGTGCAATGTAGTCCAACTGTGCAAAATGAGCATGTGGCAATGGTTAGCTTTTCATCCTGGAGCTGGACCATCTCAGGTTGGATTAATGGCTCTTGGTCTTTGTGCAGTTCCGCACACTTCGGGTATGAACCCAACCTATGAAATGTGACTGGCAACAGTGCTTGCACCCCTTCTTGGGAGGTGTCACCAGACTGGGTGGCTGTGGCCTCTCTTGACCTCCAACTAACTCCCATCTGACAAGGAAGCAGGTAGCCCTGTTGAGATGTTGTTCTTTTCCTCCCAATGTGCAGGTCATGCCCCTCAGCTGTGGAATCTAACCCTTGGGATCAGGAAAACCACCTACCCCTGTGTTGATAATCAAGTATCTATATGGAGGGAAAACTGGCACATATGGAAACCAGAGGTCAGCATTAGACATGAAGTGTTATTCCTCCACTGGGCTTGAACAGGCAGGCTGGGCTGATGCCCCTGGAGGCTGGCAGATGTGGTGGTGTAGGACAGCCTCCCAGATCTGGTCATACATGTGAAGGAGCCTCTTTGTAATGCACCAGAGCTTTCTCTAGTCCATGGAGACACTGGTCCTTCCAGTGTGACATCAATCTCTCTTGATCTGACTACTTGGCACTTTGATCTTCTCTACTGGTTCTGCATAAAACAAATGAAAATCAGAGCCTGGCTACTGAATATCTCAAACCTTGTGAGATAGTAAGATCTGGAAAGACTTGTTTGGAAGAGGAAAGGTGTTGATTGCTTTGTCTCCTTGCAGATAGACTTTAACAAAGGAAACAGATGAGTTCTGTTTAGACAGGACCCTCTTATTTGTTTCTGCTGATTATGATGGGGGAGATTGATGTCAGGTGACATCCTGTCCTGGTTCATGAGGGCTTACGCTAATCAACACCACTTCCTGTGGAAGTTGGGAATTTCACCCAGGTATCTCGAAGGTTTAAAAAAGACAGAAAAATACCGATTGGTGTGCACCCACCACCAAAGAACTGAAAATTTTGACTGATCCAGTGAGATGTTGATGGAACCTCAGGTGATTATAACTTCTTCTCTTTCTCTCTCTCTCTCTTCCTCTTTTCTAATAACTCTTTCTTCCTTTTCCTCTGTAAAGTTGGTCGTGCCATAAATCTATCACCTACAAAACATAAGTCTTCACCTGTAATGTTTCTTGATTGTTTCATTAGGGAGAACTAATACATTGTTTTGTTATTGTCCCTCAGAGTCATTGTTGTGACTCTGCCACCCTGATGGCCCTGCTGTGCAGGTACAGACACTTTTGGGGGATCTCAAAAGTTTCACCTCCCTTGTTGTCCACTGAGTGGGACAAGACAGAGAGACATAGAAGAGGGTGAGGGGATGAACAGAAAGCGCAACTACCACTGAAACCAGCATTTTAGATAAAAAGTACAGAGTAAAAGAAACTGAGGCATGACTGTTGACCTTTGTTGGAATCCTTAAAATAAAAACTCCATAGCTCCACTGCTCTGTTCAAAGCAGATGCGACACAGATTTAGGTATTGATCACACTGTGGTTTTCCATAAACAGTGAACGGATTTGTGAACAATGAGCCTATTGTGGGGACCAGTGAAATATTCCCAGGTCCCTTATATTCACCCCTCAATGAAACACATAGTCATTTATGCTCTTCTGTAGGAATTCTCCAGGACTCAGATAACAGACTTATTTTCTTAAATTTCTTTACATCTATAAGAAGGCAGCACTTGAGAAGTTTCCTGTACAAAGAATCCAAGCACTGTAAACACATGAAAACAACAGTTCCTAAGTGTGCTTCAGGTATTTGTGCATTAAAAGACACCAGAGGACCTAGCCTCCAGGAGAGCAAGTGGTATAACAAGGGCACTTCTGATCACTCCCAGAAATATCACAGGTACAGAATCTAACCTTGCTGTAAACAACCTGCTTTGTAGAAACATTCACAAACTACCACACAGTTATTCAACTGTTTCATGTATTATCTTGTCCTCCTGACTTGACTGCTTGCCTCCTTTGATTCATAGAATGGCCTAGGTTGGAAGGGACCTAAGAGTTCATCTGATCCAACCTCCCTGTCATGGGAACAGCCATGCACCACCACCATGGAATCGAGAAAAAGCTCTCAATCTGTCAATCCTGACCGCGTCTGGGCTGGGTGAAGTTTCCAGTGATTGACAGCAAACCTTAATCATCAGTTACACAGAAAGAAAAATTCACATGCAGCTATTAGGTGTTTTTTTCCATAGCTGCAGTAAAACTAACACATAATAAAAAAAAAAGTAACTAATAGCTATTAGAAGAGCAGAAGAACTTCTATAGAAACAGGGTCCTTTGAAAGACATGGAACAATTCCACAAGCTTCCTTGTTAACAGGTGTTCTTATAGAGCTGTTGGGAATGTTCACCATTACTGAATTCAGATAGTTCAGAACCCCAATTGGTGCTATCTTCAAGTACTGATTTTTAATAGAACAAGTGTTTTTATTTTCAGGTGGTATCTGTGATGACTTATATAAACCTTACTGCTGACAGCATCTTCTTTCCAATCTCAGGAAAAAAAAAAGGAGAAAAAAAAAGATGCTGGCTTATGTCGCCCCTCTTTCCCCAAGAGTCTGCTAGCCTAGTTAGTCTTGGTGGACACATCTGGCACTCGCAGAAGCCCATTACACAGTTCAGACCCAGAGACAAGTTTATAAGGAAGTTTATGAGGCATAGGAAGAAACTGAGGTGTTGGTCCTCCGTTTATTCCTGCTGGACCCTGTAACCACTGGGCAGCACAGTAAAGGACAGAAAGCATACATTATACTGACCATGTTGTCACAGTTTCACAATAACTGCTCTTTTTTTCTCTATATAATAAACAGAAACAAGGAAATCTGAGGACAACTAAATGAACTTTTTATTGTTGATATTTGCATATTCAGTTGCTACCACAGTGAAAGGGCTTTTCTTCCACTCTGCAGTCCTGCCTCAGGAACACAAGGCAATGTGATGCTTCATGGTGTGACTCACTGCTCCCAGGTAATCTTCAGGTTTGGGGGCAAGTCTGCAGCACACAGTTCATCAAACTTGGACACGTCTTTCACAGGAGTACTGTAGAAATTCAAGACATCCTCAGCACTGCACATAAGATGGAGCTGCGAATTAGGGACAGCATGGCCAAGTTCTGCTGCCAGCTGAGCCAGGAGGCGAAACTTTAACCTGTTTTCTTTGAGGGGTATCTGCTGCCAATTATCAGGAAGTGAGGGTCCAAAAACCTCCTTGATATGAGACTCAAGGAAGCTCTGTATATTCTCTGGAGGAGTATAGCTTCTGCTGCGTGGTGGGGGAAAAGTCAGGCTGGGTTCACTTTTCTCTTCATGAATTATTTTCTCCGCTTCTACTTCTTTCTCCTGCTTCCTGTTGACACCAGACAAAAATATTTTCAGTCTCTGGGCTACTTAAGACTGAATCAAAGCACATTTCTACTCATAGTTGTTTAACATCAGATTCAATCCAGCCTGTAGTTTATACATCCTACAGACACTACAGGTTCATTATGCAAGAACAAAAGAACACAGGCTACACATTTGTTTTTCCCCCTGACTACTGCTGCTTGCCACATACACTGTCTATATAGCAATCACCTACCTAGTTTATTTTATTGGTCTGAGTGTAAACAGAATTTTAAACAGGTTAATGACTTTTTTCTCCAGTTACAGCTCCATTTGTTAACCTGCTGTGATAAAAGGGTAACAGAAAGTAACCACTACTATAGAAAAAAATCAGTACCCTCAGAAAAACAAAATGGTTGGACTAGATGATCTTCTAGGTCCCTTCCAACCCCTAATATCTATGAATCTATGAATTTTAACTAGTAACTTGAGCCTACCCACGTTATTTTATTTGCTTGTATGTCACCATCTAGTCAGTAGTACCAGCATAGTTTTACCTAAACAATTGTATATCAACGACTGGTTTTAATTCCCATTGTAGCAACGCCCTGAATAATCTCTTTACCACACTTAGCAAGTTCCCTTATCGAAACAGGTAAGGGCGTTAAAAAACCCACTGCTACTCCCTCCCATCACACCCGCCTGCCAGCAGTGAAGCCTCCGCAGGGGCGCGATGACGCGCTGCATTCGCTTCACGCCCCCAGGCCTGCGGTCCAAGGCGCTCTAGCGCACCAAAACCGAGCACCGAGGACGGCAGGCCTGAATGACCAGCCAGTCTCCCGACCGCAGCACAGCGCCGTCCACAGCGGTGCCACGGCGCTGGCCGGTCGCAGGCCAAGCAAGGGGAGGCAGCGGCGAGGAATCAACAGCCCCCAGCATCCACTCGCTCCCAGAAACCACCTCCCAAAACAGACATATACATATATACATACATACATACATACATACATACATACATACATACACCCTTCCCTCGCCATTACCTCAGGGCGCCCCAAAACGCCCTGTGCGCTGGAACGCCGAGACTCAAACGCCACCCGACCACCCGCAGCATGGCCACCATCACAAAAAGATACCAAACCTCTTCCCAACAGGCAGTGGGGAGGTGACGTATTTCTGCCCCGCCCCGCATTGCCTCACGGGAACTGCAGTCCCGCCTCGCGCCGGCCGTTAATGACGGCCTCCGGAGCGCCCCCTCCCGCCGCTGGCCCCTCAGTACGAGCGGGAGGTGGTCTGTGACCATGCCTGTCCCCCCACGCACCCCGCGGGGTGGGGACGGAGAACGAAAACAACATGAGGCAAGGGCATATGTCGTCACCCGCTGCGACTGCAGTGGTCGCTGAAGTGACAGCCAAAGGTTCTTGGTAACTGTCCTTGCAGGTTTTCATCCCTCTTCGAGGTGTGATGGGCGACGATGATCTCAACCGGCTAGCTGTCACAGGGAGGTTGTTTCCAACGGCCATATTTCAGTTCCCGGCACACAATTATGTGAGAATATCGCTTTCTGCGAGCTGCGTCGGGCACATCATGTGTGACAGGATGTCCAGTGAAGGAGCCGCAAATAAGTTCTAAAAGTTGTGAGAGGGTTTCTTTTGCCCATTTGGGAGAAGGTTTTTTTACACTGTCGATTTTAGGCGATCTGTGTGGATCAGAAGATCAGCAGGATGTTTCTCCTGAGGAGCAGTGGTTTGTTCACAGGCAGATGCATGGGTATCTATCTACAGGGCCAGCACACAACCAGAAAAGATGGTTTGCTCCTGAATGTGCTATCAGCCCCCGGAGTGTTTTTTGCCAGTCACTTGCTCTTCATACATGGTTGAGTTCGGGACAGACTAAATACGTGTGTTAATTATGTAATGATTGGATCAGTGTGAAGCTGTTTGCCTATTTATTGCCTACATGAAAAAGCAGTTGCACAAAGAACAGGAGGAGGTTACAGGGCAGTGATTTTTCATACTTTCTTCTCCCAGCTGGCAGGAGCAGCAGGTGTCTGTGGCTGGGAGGAGCAGCCTGTAGTGCAGGCGTGGCTCCAGCATGGCAGCCTTGGTCCCAGGTGACCCTGAAGGGAGGTGGGGGATGATCTCTTATGGATTGTGTGGTTTTTGCTAGTTGGTGGGCTGCTCCGTTGTGTCACTAGTTCATTGGTGTAGTGTGTTACCAGACAAATATTCTTGTCTAAGCCTAGGTCTGCTATTTCTGCCCTTATACCTTTTTTCCATAACAGCTGTCTAACTGTGCTTAAGCAACAAAGCTTGCATCTCTGATGGGAACATAGCAAAGGTCAAACTGTGGGCCTTTGAAATCAGCCTAATGATTCGAACTGGATAGGCCAAGATGCCTCCTGTTATTTCTGTTTCTTTCTGTTATTATGGAAAATGCCATTGTAAAAGTACCTCTTAAAAACAGTCTAACGCAAGATGTTCAGTCCTGACCCAGTGTATGGTAGCCTTATCATGGCAACCTTGATTCTACAGAGACATGAGAAGCTTCTGGAAGTAGTGTATTTATCTGTGGCCTGAGTCATGTGCTGTGCTCACCATATACATCTCTAAAGTTAGTGTTTGTCAGAATTCAGTCAGTAGGATTAACCTCTCCAGCTGTATCACTGTTGGATTAATTCTCTTTGAGCTCCTCAGGGTTTCCCTAGATCACCATCAGTAACACTTTGTGACTACACAGATTCACAGATTCATAGATATTAGGGATTGGAAGGGACCTAGAAGATCATCTAGTCCAACCCCCCCAACACATCAGGATCACCTAGACCAAGTCACCCAGGAACAGATCCAGGCAGCTCTTAAGTGTCTCCAGAGATGGAGACTCCACAA
>JAOEGS010023665.1:6862-25481 GCA_025447755.1 Corythornis vintsioides | reverse complement strand
CTGCTCAGTGCCATCCAGTGACAGGACAAGAGGCAATGGGAGTCAGTTGGAGCACAAGAGGTTGAGGGGAAACACAAAGGAAAGCTTCTTCCCAGAGAAGGTGACAGATCCTGTAATGGGCTCCCCAGAGGGGTTATGGAGTCTCCTGCTCTGGAGACATTCCAGCCCCCCCTGGATCTGTTCCTGGGTGACTTGGTCTAGGTGCCCCTGCTTTGGCAGGGGGATTGGACTAGATGATCTTCTAGCTCCCTTCCAATCCCTGACATTCTGTGATTCTGTGACCTTTGTGTATTTCCCAATATCAGAAATATATATAAAATGGTTCTAATCAAGTGCCAAGTTATAAAAATAACATACTATGAAATTTTGGAATAGATATTATTTCTTCTTATTTTTAAAATCTGAGCCTGTGATATTCAGAGCCACTGATCATTCCAGGATGTTTTTTGAACTCAAGACCAGCAAATATCACAGGGTATCTACAAAGACAAGAAAGAAAGATTGAGTTGGTGACAACTGAACACACATTCCTGTGCAGTTGAAACAGATGGATGGATATTTTAGAGGATAAATTTAAATTAATCTGTTAATACCTTGAAAACAGAACTAAGGCAGTCATTATTATGGTAGAAAGATCTATTGTTACTGAACATTATATTCCAAATATTGTATCACTAGACATATGGAACATTAAGGAATAGTATATGCTGATGATGAAAGAGATGAGTAGTTTCAAAATAGATCCTAAGTACCTTACTACACAGCTTCCAGTCATCATACTCATCAAAAACCTCAATATTATAGGCAAAGAAGCACCTTCTCTGTTTCCACTGCATCAGACTAAGCCAACTGTCAAAATACCAGGTTTTAGTGTTTATATCTTCACAGAATCATTGGAGTTGGGAAGGACTTCTATAGACCACCTAGTCCACACACCCCCCCCCTCCCAAAGCAGGTCTGCCTAGAACTCATTACACAGGTATCCAGGCAGGTTTTGAATGTCTCTGGAAGAGTCCACAACCTCCTCCAAAACCCCATTAAACTGCATAGTATAATTCACATTATAAAATTCATAATGATAATACGTTTGGTTCCAAATTATTCACATACACATTAAAATTTTGACTTCAGCTTCTTCAGAGTAGAACTTCAGAATCCATCCTCTGAGGATAAGAAACTTTTTTAATATTTTACATATTACATATCACCAGCTGAATTATAGTTTGTAAAGCATTTGCTGATGAAAAAGTCACAAAGATCATCTTCTTACATGTTATGTTCAAGGAAGTGTCAGTAACATACAGCTTTTTTTAGATATGTCACCAAAATCTCAGTTTTTACTTTAGTATTTCACAAAGTTAATGACAGAAGTTTTACGGTGGAATTTCTCTAGAAAAAGCAGAGAGCTGCAGTGAGAAGGGATGGAGCTGAGACAGATGGCAAACCTGCTATTCTGAAATGTCAGCAAGTGAGCACATTTGCTTCAGCATAGTATTTTGTTAGGATTTTATTAGTTTTGGACAGTTCCGAAATTTTACCCAATTCAAATTAAGGTCAAAGATTCTCATTTCTTTCAAATGAGGGTCTAAGCAATTACAGCAACATTCAGGAGATTGCCTAACCCCACCTCCCACCCAGGTGAAGTGAGAAACCAAAGAGCACTCTCTTTTGCAATAAACTATAGCTCTGAACCCTTTTCTGTTCTGATGTCTCACCTTCTGTTGCTGCTTCATTCTACTTTGAAATCATAATGCTATGTTCACCACAGAATGGGTTGTCCTGAAAACACGGAGATCCAACACCTACTTTACAAACTTCTTGCAAATGTGGGATGAGGAAACAGTCACATGGCTTGGAAATATAGCTGATGTGGGCTAACACGGGAAGGGAAAAATGAAGTACCTCTATTGTCACCTCTTATCATAGAAACAGATGCTTAGTGTGACTCGCAGAGAACCTGGTGAAGGAATAGAAATTTACCACTGCTTATTTCACACACTACATCAACTATTGCACATACCTCTGAGCAGATAGAATAAGCAGGTCACCTAGTAAGAAAATCACAGAAGTAATGATGCAGTTTCTCTGCTGGTCTAGAGTCTTCCTGCAGTCCTGGACTGCAATGGAAAGCTCTGATACTCCCAAGCATGGGTCCAGAAAAGGTCTGTCCACTACAGCTGGGCAATGCAATTATTTATATCACAAAACACACTCCCTATCACTAAACTGAAGATGATTTGCTTCACAGTTGCTGCATCAAGGGAAGCCATTCTTTTCCTTTGGAGAACCCCTCTGGAGATCGCTTGTCCCTGCTTGTAACTCTCTCTCTAGTGGACTGTAACATTAATTATAAATTATCTATGTTTGTATTCTTTAGTTTGATGCAGTTAATGTTTCTCAGTAAATCAGGATCAGAAACTGAAAAAATCCTGAGCCAGTACCATCTGAGAAGCAGAAAAAGTGCTTTTTACAAGAGACCACTTTTGCTTTAGATTTTCTTTGTGTAATTGTTTTGTTGGTTTGTTTTGGGTTTTTTTTCTACTGCATTTTCTGGTCGCTGAGAAAATGATACCTTTGCTTCAAAGGTCTGGCAAAAAGTTTTTCAGTGAGGCATGAGTCTGGGCCACTCACAAATACATTTCCAAACATTAAATGTTAGTGTAAGCTCCACACTACTGTTACCAGCAGGTATTGCCTTCTTTCTTATATGAACTCTGAAAAAAAATGCATTACTGATTCCCCTCTAACACCTCCTACCAGCAGGTATGGCTTATACTTTTCATGGCTGTGGCTTTAGCTTGTGAAAGATTCATGTTTATTTTAGTTTTTTTATTATTTCTCCATCCAATTCTCTGTCTCGTGTTCTGCTTTTTATATCTCTTAATTACCAACCTTATTTTTGAATTTTCAGTCACATGGGAACTAGATACTTAAATCCCATTAATGTTCAATTAGATGGACAGTTCCAATGGAGGCTCAGTGAAAAACTTTTGTCATTATTTTTGACCTTGTTTTAATCTAACACATTGTGGCTTATTCTTCCACGCTAAATTAATTTATTTTTTATTTTTCTTCCTTTAATAAATAGTGACAAGACTACTCATTTAAATCTTATCTGGGCAGGTATTTATGCCATCATCTCAGTGATACTGTTGTGTTTTTTAACTGTTTTAACCCGCTCTATACAGACAAAGGTTGACTGTCAGATAACACTGACACTATATTAGGACTAATTAATTAATATAGGTTTTTTCCAAGTTCATTTCTTTCCAGTAATGCTGAAATTATTGCAAATTATTACACAGAATTTACTTCAGTGGAAATCATATGGCAGGGTTAATATTTCCATATTTCTTAAGGTAAACAAGTCTTCAGTAGATGAACTTCAAAGAAGTCTTTTTGTTGTGTGCCTTGAAGAACACACAAAAGGTAAGAGATGTATGAGGAAGTTTATCAACCTGGATACCAATAAGCATTCTTTCAAAAAAGCTTCTTTTATGTATTTTATTTACTTGACAACACTGAAGTATTGAACTCCTGGTGGCTATTTCAGTCACTTGCTAAATTTTAATTTTCTCAAATGTAGCTAACTAAAATTTATTCCAGCATTTCTTTAGCTAAACAGACCTCTTTTTTTTTTTTTCTTTTTTTCCCAGAGGAATTCTAGGAGTTTTCAAGATAACAGAGGACCATCAGTGTTTCCTCAATTCAATTTCACTTAATTAAAAAGTCATTTCAGCCCTATCTTTCCCAGGTTGAGAGAAAAAGAAAGAAAGCAATAAAAAAGAAAGTCATTAAAGTAATCCCATAAAAGTTTCATATTGCACTTATGCATGAGATAGAGTGTTATCTTTACCTCTGTCTCTTTAAGAGATTTTTCTGTGCCTTTTCAAATCTGTGACCTAAACTTGAACCTATTCTCTAGTCACACAACCATGAGTCCTGCTTCTGAAATAAACTAAAGTGCATTTTAATAATGAAAACTTAAAATGTAATAAAAAATATTTTGTTATTTAGATTGACCTTTTCATCTGGAAACCCACTTATTTCTGGAAATAATTTGTCAATATTCTAGTACAATTATACCTCAAAAACCTCCCAGTTAAATTATTATTTATAAGGAAAAACATTTTTTTATCAGTATCGCTGATTTCCAAAACACAAGACTTATAAGAATCTTTATTTATTTTTGTTTTGTTTTGTGTAGGATTCTTATTTCAGCTCTTTTTTTCTGACAGCACACAACAATGTGCTGCTTGTCTGGGGTGGAGGACCTAGGCATGTCTCCTAAAGGAGACATGAAGAAAGAAGTGAAGTTCAGTCTAGGAAAGAGAGGAATTGCAAGGAAAGCATTGTAATTTGTCTTGTTTCTCACTTTCTAAATCTATTTTATTTGGCAATAAATTAATTTTCCCAAGTCAAGTCTGTTTTGCCTGTTACAGTACTTGGTAAATGGTCTCTTAGCCCATAATCCTTACCATTTTATTTTCTCCCACTGTCATGTTGAGGAGAGGGAGTGACAGAGCAGCTGGATGAGAGCCTTGTCAGCCAGCCAAAGTCATTTCACCAGAAGCTTTTACATATCCTCAGTCTAGGATACTTACCAAAAATATCATCCTTATTTAGGAGAACTTTTGAAGATTTTACCCAGATCAACAGATAGCTTATTTTTTAGGGACAAGAACATCTAGAGTAATCTGCAGACTCTTGCTTTCTTTCTATTTCTGCTTTGTTTTGGTTGTGGGGTTGTTTGGTTTTGCTTTTTGCTTGTTTGTTGGGTTTTTTTTACAAGTTGGAAGTTTGGTTTAGATTTGTTTAATTAAGACTATTTTGAATTATACAATGTTCCTTTATTGCTGAGCAGCATTATGTAAGTCCATAGCAGATACGATGCATTGTACAACAGTGATTAAGTAAGCAGAGTATGTTATAATAAACAGGTTCATTGTATTAGCAAAGGGTAATTTTGCACATGCTGATGTATCACTAATCTGTAGGATTTTGTGTGTCGAGAAATGAGATAGTTATGAGCATCTCATTTTTAGCACTTTATAAAAGTGCATCCACTGGAACAGTGCATACAAGTGGAAACTACTTCTTCTGGAATGTGGCAGCATGAAATATTATTCACTAACCATTCCCATTACTCATGTTAGATAGAAGCAGTATGGCATCAAAGGAATCTAACTGCAGAGACTCAAATGGTGAATAAAACTAATTAGAGTCACATTTAATATCTTTATGTGGTTTATGTCAAACTAACAGTATGTCTGTACTTCCATGGCAAGTAATAGGTCTCTTAATTTTTCCACAATAAATCAAGCTAGTTCTCCATCTTGGATCATTCTTGAATAACATAAAATTACAAGAATTTTGCCTGAGAAGTATTTTAGTCTTCTGTCTGCCTTGTCAGAAGGAATGTTAATGTATAAAACCAGTTTTATAGTTCATGTTTCAATCTGAGGTGTGAGACAAGAGTAACTTTTATTTTCATCCCCAATATAGACTACATAGATTGCAAAAAGGACCACATTGCTTATTATGAATAGACTAGTTAAAAAAAAAACAACAACCAAACAAATAACAAAACAACACCACCTCACTGGTAATAAGAGAGAGGGCTTTTTTTTTCCATTTTTTTTAATATAAATATTAACTTATGGAAAGAGAAAAATCATCAGAATCAATGAATTCACTCCGGGTTTAGACCATTTCAAGTCAGAGAAAAACTTGGATCATTGAATATAGAGATTAGGAAATAAAACACAATATTTTTCCTCATGCAAATTCAGGTGATCTGAACTATTGATTTTTTTGATAAAGATAGTTTTCCTATGTTTAAATGCCTATGAAAAAAAGGAAAATCAGAAGAGAGTAAATATGCCATTCAGTTCCTCTGTGTAAAAATATATGCTATATAAGATACATGTGAAATGTGATCCCAATTTACCTTTGCAAATGAACACCTGTTAAATATTATGAAGGAATTTTATCTACTTCAGATTAGATACATTAATGTTAATTATTCATATGAAAGATAGACACCTCAAATCCACTTTAAAGATGATGGAGAGAAATAGGCACATTGAATCTATCCTAAAATATGATAGAATATGTGCTCAAAAGAGGTGAAATCAAAAGCCATGTCTTCGTTGTTTCCCTTCCTGATTTGAACAAAATAATAAGAAAACTGATTCAGAGTTAGGTGAGACCATCTAAGTCAGATGAGATAATTCTGTCTCCAATGTTTTTAAGAAAAAGCTATGGTCCCTTGGTTTGTGTTGTTTGTTGTGAATTAAGGAGCACATCTATAAAGAGGAGATGTCTGACAATGCCCACGTGGACTGTGGTAATTGCCCCCCCAGTTGTTACCAGCAATAACAGCAGAGCCTTCAAAAAAAAGGTGGTCCACTTTTACTCCAAAATAACAAAACTGAAAGTCAGAATTAGTTCCCATGAATTTAAAAATTATGGAAAAGACATGTACATGCAGATATATGGCAAGCAAGGCTATTATAGATCTTTATTTAATAGGATTTCTAATTAGTATTCCTATTTAACACTAGTTAGCATTAATTAGTATTAATATTTAGTACTACGAAATATTAAATGTCTGTAACATGATCAGTCAATAGAATAAATCCAACTTGCTCAGAATTGTCACAAAATCATAAAACAATTTACCTTGGCATCTGAGTATATTTTGTTCTAGTTTGAATTACATTGATGAATGTTGTGAATTGAAGGGGTCTTCCTCATTTATAGATGCATTCTCATTTTTGGGAGGGAATTTCTTGTTTCCTTGTTATTTGTGTTCATTCACACGCATGCCAATAGGAGCTTTTAAAATATTTACTCCTTATAACACTAAAATTGTTCCTGTCATGAAACACACAAGTAAGGATCTAACACAGTCACTAACTATATGCTAAAGAACTGTCATATTTTTAGCATCTTTCAGCAAGCTCCTATATAATAATTTGCATGTTAATTTGCCTTATTTCAAAATTGTTAACTTAGACTCATTTATGTTCCCTACTGAAAGATACCACTAGTGTTTTCCCAGTACACAGAAATTTAAAAATCATTACTTTCAAAATGTCAGTTACATTTTGCAAGAGAACTATATATAGGGCATATGGGACTAGCATTTTAAAATAATTCAGAAAATTAATTGCAAGCAGCTGATTAATTACTTTAATACAGAAGTAGCACTTAGTAATATCTAATAAGAAATTTCTGTATAGTCAATCCCTTTCTAGCAATTCTGTTTTATTGATTAAAAGTTACTTTTTTTCATTTTAAAATTGTGAGGCCAGATCTAGGAAGTTCTACATTCAAGATCAAGACATATTTATATTAGCAATGCTGGGATTTGAAGACCTCTTCTTGTAAAACCAAGAATTTGTACTTGTCAGAAATCAAATTGATGTTATGCTTTTTTGTTGGAAGTGAACAGCAAGGTAATTCAGTCTTCCTCCATTATTGGTGCAGCATGCACAAGTCTTTCAAAACATGTGTGCTACATTAAATTATTTTTTTCTAAAAATAAAAATAAAATAGGGGATGAAGTAATAATTCATGATGAGAAAAACTCTTGTCTCCTTAAGATCTAATCTTATTTCAGCTAATGTTATTAGCATGGCAAGTTTGTTTGCAGACATGTAAATCCATTACTTTTGGATGTCTTCTACAGTGTTATGGTACACGTGGAAGGCTTTTGAAAACATGTTCTTACACAAACAACTTAAGTTCTTACTGAACTGCTTCAGAACCTCACTGTGCTCTGGAACAATTCAAGCATTGATTGTTTTAATAGACTTTTTAATGATCTAATAGTCTTTCTAATCACTTAACTTAAGGAGATGTTGGTCTGATTTCTGATAAGCAAGTTGGCACATACTTATAATTTTCAAAAAACAGGTGCCTCATTATAAAGTCTACTGGAAAACTTTTTAAGACTACAAAGGACTTATCTCTGATTTCATTCCACTGTCCATGAGACTCTATACATAAAAAAGCCAAGTGAAGAGCCCTGATATTTACCTTTGTTAATGGGTACTGCTCTAAGCAAGCTTTACCTAAGACATTTCTCCATAAAAGGATGATCTTTATGGAAGTAAAAATGCAGTATCTGACAAAACCCATAGGAAGTCCTATGTGGGGTCCATTTTGTTTAGATTTAATGCAATTGTCACAACTGGCTTTTTATTTCAGCTTCACTGCTGTGCTAAAAATATCAAACTGGGATTATGAATCTAGATGATCTCACAGATGGGCAAACTGTAAGCATGAAGACAACTGAAGACTCTAGAGAATTAATGGAGAAAAAGACCAAGATCTGTAAATACTGGCCACATCCTTTAGGTGATGCATTTTTTTATTATTTTTCATCAGACAATATTTTTTCTTCCTGTACCAGGAATCTGTGAATCATAACTGGGCACAGAAGAAAAGAATATGTAATACATCAGTTTGTCACTTAAGTGCACCACATAAATGCAAAGGGTAACAAACCTTAATGAAGTTTCTTTTCACAGAATCACAGAATGTTAGGGGTTGGAAAGGACTTTGAAAGATCATCTAGTCCAATCCCCCTTCTGGAGCAGGGTCACCTAGATGAGGTCACACAGGAATGCATCCAGGCAGGTTTTGAATGCCTTCAGAAAAGGAGACCCCATAACCTCCTTGGGCAGCCCATTCCAGAGCTCTGTCACCTCACTGGGAAAAAGTTTTCTCATATTTAGTCAAAATATGAGAGACAGGAGAACCTCTCTCAACTTAATAACCACACCTCTTCTAATAACCAGATGTCTGTTTTTAAAATACTAGGTGCTTAGTAGTGTAACTGAAAGTTATTTGCAAAATTGAATTGTTTTACCTAAAAGTATTTTGCAGTCTTTTTACTTGATGGCTATAACTTTGTTCACTGGCATCTGTAGATGATTCACAATATGATTCACCACAGCTTGTGCAACGTGAACAATACCACATCACAATTACTCTCTAATCAGTTAATCGAAATCCTATTAAACAATATATTGACTTTGTGTTGCTCTTTTGACCTATAAATTGTTATTACACAGTATTGATCTTTCTTTTCAAACTTAATTGGTCTGCTTTATGTCTGCACTTTTTCAATACTAGAGATCCCTTAGGAATCCATTTTCTTGCTATTTATATCATCCTTAAATATGATTGATGCAAAGCAGGTATCCAATTTAAACTGGGATTAAAATTTTTCTCACCATTTTTTCAATTTTGTATTTGGTTGGGTGTTATGCATGCACATTGCCTTAAAGAGGCATCACTTGAAATCTCTGGAATTGATCTATGCAAGACAGAAGAAAGGTAAGTGAAGTATTACTCATTTTGCAAATAAGAAACCTTGAATGAATAGCTACTTTCTACTGCATCTCATACCTCAGACTCTTGAGATTCACTTCCTTCACCACAAGAAGGAATTCTTGGGGATCCTGTCTTGGGAATTCTGGGTTTTCTAGAATTTGTTTCTTCACAATGTCAACTCTGATTAACGAGTTCCTCAGTCGTAAGTAAAGTTTAGGGGGTTTTGTGTTTGTTTTTTGTTGTTTGGTTGGGTTTTTTTTATGGGGAATGGGGTTGGGGCTTGGGTTTGGTTTTTTTTTTTACTCTTGTGTGCAGTGAGTCATAATGCCCTGAACACCCTCTGGAGTAAGGTGAAACAAATGTTAAAGCTGGTGTCATAAGCATCATCCTCATCATGAAAACTATTAATTGTGTTCTAGGGTAGTGTTAGAGTATAAGAAAGACCTGCTGGAGTCCAGCCCTGCTCCCACAGAATTTTTCACAGAATCAGCCTCAAGCTGTGCAAAGCCAATTCATTTTCCTCTTCTTGTGTTGTCAATATTGACATAAAACTTTTTCATAAGGAATATGAGACACCCAAGACATACTAATTGGGAGGGGGGAAAGAGGAGGTCTTTCATTATCAGCACACGCTGTGATGCCTCCTAAACAGTGAGTGATCAAATCTAATAAAGATAAACCCTTGAATTCCTGCTGCTCTATTGCAGCAACACACTGTGACGGCTTCAGGCACTGGTTTCGGGGAGGCTGAATCCCAGCATATGGAAGGGCTACCAACAGACATACAGGAGAAAAAGAAAGCTGAACTCCTGCATCTTTATTTCCTTCTGCATCTCTCCAGCCTTAGGCAGCAGAGCCATTTCAGATGCTGATTTTTAACAGCACACAAGCAATTTAAAAACAGCCTGAAAAATCAGTCTGCGCATACAAAGAGATTCTCTTCGAAGAAGCCAGAGTTTAGTGTGGAGTCAAACAGGACAGGGAACTTAGAGACAAAGGTAAAGCAAGGATGATTAACTTCCATTTCTCTACAGAAATTTCTAGATTTAGGCTTCCACTGCTAAAACCCCGTTATGTATGGAAAAATAAAAAACAAACCCTAAAATAAACTTTCCCTTAAAACAGGGTATTTTTCTACCATTTCTGATCATTGTAGGTCTTCAAGATATGCAGAACAAACATCTGATTGTTAAAAATGGTGACATATCAATACTTCAAATATTGTAAGGCATTTACATGTATGTTTTAAAACATCTTCAGAAATAGCCACTCACTGGTTTGTGTTATTGAGTAGAAGTCTCATAGTTGGCAAAACAAAACTTAAATGCAAAATCTGTTCTGTTCTGCTGCTGTGAGAAAGAACTAAAAAGCCTTGGGGTTGTGGTATTCTGGGGGTTGGTTTGGTTTTGTTGTTTTGGTTTTTCTTTTGCTGTTGTTGTTGTGTGTGTTTTTTTGGGGGGGAGGGGATATTGTGAGGTTTTATTCTCCACTAAACCATCAAAATATTACCATGTTCTCTTTCTAAGTTAGATATGAAGATTTGTTTCCAAGACGAATGCACCTCCATCTAAATAAATTTAAGGGTAAGCAGAAGAAGGAAGGAATATTAGGGGAAAAAAAAAAGAAAAAGAACCCCAAACTCTTGAATCTCAATCAAATTAAAATATCTATGTTAAACTGGTTTGGCTCATCCCTAAACACTTGTACCTACTTATCAAGTCTCTTTATACTAAATACATCAAAGAAATTGGAGCACTGCCAACTCTAGATACACTAAAGCAGATATACTTGACTACATTGAGACAAGAGATAGAGGATTTTGTGGGATTTTTGAAAGAGATTACATCCACTAATGCCACAGAAGAGCATCATTATTTACATTATTACAGAGGAGTGCAAAATGGATTAGTAACCATCGGACATTTATTCTAAAGTGTCACAAGAAACTCCTTAGCAATCACCTGCCAGAAAAGCATGTTTAAAAATTTGTCACACAGAGAAACTGTCATAGTGTGTAATGAAAAAAGTATAAGTTATCTGCAGTGTGGTTAACCCTGTGCTAACTTATCACACTACAATCTTGAGCTCCACTCTATTCGCTACCTGTGATGTCCTGGACACCAAAACGTACAACAGTTTATGTGATGTTGTTTGTTCAACAGAGATGAGAAAGGGTGTAAATTGTGCCTAAGTAGAAATGCTGTCACTTAGCAAATAAAAATAGATTCTCACCTGGCAGAAATCTTGTTAATTCTCCTGGGATTTGATGTCTCTTTTTAGTATAGGCTGTTAGTAGTTTTTTGATTGGATAGCTCTTCATCTTTCATGTTGCAACAGGATTGCAAGGAAAGAAAGATTAATTAAGGGAGCAGAAAGAATGAGAGCAAAGGCAACACAAGGTATCTCAGAAGGGCTTTGCTGGGAAAGAAACTGACGGGACCCTCGAGTACCAAGGGGCCTTTCTGTCCCTGCTGAACACCTCCTGGTCTCCCACAACTCTGCCTACAGCCCAGGACCCCATTTCTGCCCCCCAGCAACCCCGCTCCTGACTGGAATGGTGGAACAGGTCCTGGATGCTGTGCTCTGCCCTGCCCAATCCCATGGGGAAACCCTCACCAGTATAGGTCCTCAGGGTGTGTCCCCAGACAAAGATGAGAAAGATACAGATTCCGTTTCTCAAGTGAGATTGGAATATATTGTCCAGTTACTGTTAGGAAGAAGGATCAGAGACAAAGATTTGCACAGCTTACTGTGAGCCCCAACCTCTACTTCACACAACTGCACTGCTCATTCCCCTTTTCTCTGTTTTCTTATCATCTGTTCTCCTTTGTACAGTGGTTCAGCAACATTCTGTAAGACTTAAAGATGACCATTTTCCTAAAGCATACTGCACAGTCTTCTCCATCTCCTTGTTTTCACCATTTCTTGCAGACAGTTTGTAAGATGAACACTTCCTGTTCTGGACCCTCCTTTTCCCCAGGCACTACAGGGTGCCCTGTACAGGGGCAGCTTGCTCTTTTCTATAAAAACACATTTTCAGATATGATAGTAATATGTCAGAAAAGGTCTTTGTCAAAACATGATCTGATATTCAACATATCCCTTGTCAGGTCTAGCCCAAAACTCATTGTTCCCCTGTAGAAAAACAAAGAACTGGGACGCAGACCTAGATGTGTCACTGGTGTCATTTGTTTTTATCTGTTCAGGATAATGCTGTAAAGATCAAAGCAGGATATAAATTTTGTCATCCCTCTCTGCTTGTTTTAACTATTATGTCTTCAGTAGCCTTATTTTTAAAGAAAGTTCAGCATCTAGAGGAACTATGGATTCTGTGTTGTCAGTTTTAAGGCATCTGAAAGGAGCAATTGAAGGTTAGAATCTGCATCAGTCTTATAGTTGCATTTACATACGAAGGACTATATGGAGTGTAGGGTCGTTGATACAGTTTGGGGATAAATGTTGAGGCCTGCATAGATTCCTTCTTTGAACAAAATATGTATATCAAAAATGTTTTAACATTGCATTTGTTATTAGTGTAAAGCCTTGAACCTAAATAGCACTGCCAGTTTAATGAACTAATTAAAAATACCACACAATCTGATTTACACGTGTTGTTAGATATTTCAGCTCAATCTTAAATTTGGATTCAACTCTTTCTTGGTTAAAAATAATGGATTGCTAACAGACCTTTAATTCAGTACATTATTATTACATTCATATAAAGAGACAAATAAGATAGTTGGAGACATGTATAAAGTATTTTACGTATAATCCTACATCATTAGTCAAAGTCTTTTTAAGAAGGGCCCCATTTCAATCTACAATTCTGTTTTCAATATAGTAATGAAAACAAGCTTCCAAGTGACAACTATTCACTGGATATATTTCTTATTTTAGAAATATATTCCAAAAGCCATCACTGAAGCCACTACACCACCCTCAGACTGTAGCACGTTGCTGCAAGTTTTACAATTCCAAAACAGAATTTGATGTGACTGTTCCCACTAACTCAGACTGAAGCATCAGGGGGAAAAAAAAAATAATAAAAAAACTACCAAAGCACTAAGGTTGACATTTAAAGAAAAAACAATTTATTTTCAGATCAGATGCCTGCTGCTTCCAATTTAGGTATTGGATAAACTATCTGATATGAAAGCAACAGACTGAAATTGAGTGTTTTTCTAACCTACTCTAATTAGAATCAGCTAGTTCAGTGCATCTCTAACCAGAATCACCTCTTCTTCTTCGCCTGACCAGGGTGACTTGCCAAACAGGAGGTGTGAATGTTGTCAAGGAACATCACAGCCTCTAGAGGAGGAATGAAAGCTTTGAAGAAACTGTGAACACCCTCTGGGGAAGAAATTAGACTTGTGACCTTAGAGAGGGGAAAAAGGCGTACAAATGGTTGAAACAAGAAGTGAAGACAGAGGTCAAGAGGATTGTTTCCAACTGGAAATCACCTGCTGGGGAAGAAATTAGTTTTGAACACCAACACAAATCAATGGAGTATATGAAATATGTTTTAAATTATTAATCTTTGTCAGGGGATCCTGATTACTCAAAGTGTTTTACTGGAAGGGTGTAATCTTAGATGAACTGCAGTCTAATAATAAGAACAAAAACATGAGAGAAAAAAAAAGCAAACACACCAGTGTCTATGTAGTCTGTATCCCATGTTTGAGAAGGGTATGTATTGAATTTCTGGTGAGGGATTGCTAATTTTTCTCAGTACTTTTCTAGTTTCCAGTACTCTGCCATACAGATTTATTTTTTTTTTCAGTTAAAAGCTTTATCTGCATCCTGTTTGATAGCCCTTGATTGATTTGTTTTCCATGAATTTGTCTAAGACATTTTCAAACTCATTTATACCAGAAAGCCTCCACAGGAACCTCTGGTGATGTGTTCCAGACTTTTCCTGCATGCTGTGTGAAAGATCACTTCTTTTTCTTTAATTTATACCTACAGCTTGGCCATTTCATCTGATGCTGTACTTGACTGTTGCTGTAAGAAAAGGAGGATAGTTATTCCCTGTTACATAGCTGAGGTCAACTAATTGCACATATTCAAAGTGCTCCATACTTGTGTACATTCTGGTCACTCCATGGGTTTTCTCATTTGCTAACTTCCATTTATTTATGCTGAGGATAAATTAAAGGAATAACATGTTTCGTATTGCAGAAAAATATTTAATCAAAGCAATGAATTTTCTAAGACCTGGAACATTACCAAAGAGTTTAAGTCTGCACAACATAGGAGAGTGGTAAAAGGTAACCCATTCCCCAGTTGAGCTATTGGCACATGTGAGACTGTTGTGCATGCATGTGTGCATCTGTGTGTATGAGAGCACATGCACTGTATGGTCACAGAGGAATAGGGAATTCACTCAGCTTAGAAAGTAAAAACAAAAAAGAATGTGTGTTCTTAAATCACACTGATTAGTAAGCAGTAAAAATTTTGAGCTTAAATGCTTTTGAAGACAGGACCCTTGCAGATTTACTATCATTTTATTGTCATTTACCATCACACCCAAGAAAGACTGACACTACAAACTGTCTCAAGTACTCCTTAAATATCTGCAACCACATCATCCTTTCCCCTTCTACTTTATGTGCAGTTGTTCCATTTGAATTGTTCCTAAATAATAATGAAATGGCTCATATGGTGTTCCCAACATGTTACAGAAGTATCTGTGTCCTTGGTGTGTCTTTTATGACACTTTTTCAAACTATAAACCAGGAGAGAAGAGTTGTGTTGTGATAGCCATGAATGCCATAACCTCTGTAATCTGAACAAAACCCAGAACTAAATATTATTCATGCTGCATCAGTCATTTTGTCATAAACCAGGGTGTGATAACAAGTTTTACTCTTAGCTTAGCAGTTTTGCACTGCTAAGAATATGCATACTCATCATTTTTGCTTCTTCCTTAAACTACTTTTCCTTCCATAAGGCCATTTACAATTGACATTCTAAATTTCATTGCCTCTGTGAGCTCCTGTTCCTGAGAAACACAAACACGTCCCTCATTGCAACAAGAAATTATGAATTATGGAAAGATTTTTCAAGTTTTGCATTTTAAACCAATGCTTCCTACAAATCAAATTTTGGAGTTTAAATGCAATTCAGACTATGTATTATTGACTTTGAGTTTTCACAGAAACAAGAATTCTCTACTGATGCATCACAAGAATTATTCCTTTCTGTTCTTGATCATGGCAGATGTGCTGAAAGGAAACACCATAGCTGATGAGGCCCATGAGAGAAAGTTGTTACGCTATTCTGTATTCATTACTGAGCCTAATTACTCTCAGATTACAATGCAGAATGTATCTGCTTTAATTGACATTCTAGTAATAGACATGCTGAGTGAACCAAATAGCTCTTCCTAATGTCTACAAGTGATTTCTTCTTCAAGAAGGTGAATAGCATTGGTATGCACATATATATTATTCACAACGATTTAACATTTTAATACTAATTATTCACAGCAATTGAATGGATTCTTTTCATGTATCCAATAATAACTCAGCATTTTAAGTGACAACTATATTACTGGATCCAGGAACACATCCATGTTCTCAGGTTCAGACACTCCCAGAATTGTGCACTTCCAACACAGTCTGACAGAGTAGTGGTGGTGGGCATCACTCTCCTTTCACTCCAACTCTGCAGCTCTTGGTTTCCCTACACAGAAAGTGCAGGCATGTAGGCTAGAAGGGAGCAGCAAAGCCCTTCAATGAACTGGCACATCTGAGCAATGGAGGGACTGTGTTTCTTGCATCTGTCTGCATGAGGGCTGCGACAAAAGAGGGGGATTTACCCACAAAGTCTGATAATTTAAACCAGAAATTTAACTAATTACCACTTAGCAGGGTTTCTTCTCTCTTCTTGATGTTTTTGGTGGGGTTTGTTTCACTTTCCTTGAAGAAATAATTCTACTTTAGGTTAAAATTACCTACTTTATTTTCTACAACTAAACTATAAATTGTAGCTCAAGTCATACTTCTCACCTCTTTCCAAAGAAAATATTATTCATTGCTCCACTATCAATAGCTGAATGAAAATAATGTTACAAATTATTAAGCTTAAAACTAGATTTAGGAAAGAAAAATGAAAAATATGAGACCAAATGCTTCTTCAGTTCAAATTTTACTGTCATTTAAAATGTCTGGAAATGCTAAAAAAAACCATCCCATATAAGTATTTGAGTTACACACAAGACATGGATAGATGTAAGTATTTCTGCAGAAGAATGAAAAGATCAGGTAAATAACAGTTTTCAGCATTCACAGAATTTAATATAATATTTTAGAGTTATCCTAGAAAGGAAAAAAAAAAAAAAATGCATGGGGGGACATCCAAAATTGGATTTTCAAGATTACTATTTGGCAGCATATAACAAACAGAAAGAGATCTGACTGGTACTAAATTCTCAAGCAATGAAATGTGGGAGAATTGTATGGGGTTTACAGGGTTTCACAGTAGAGAGGACTGCAAAAGGTAGCCTGTGACAAAACAGTTCTAGAGGAACGTTCCTCTAAATGTGTGAGGCATCTGACAGTGCAGAAAGGTTGTTAATTCTGAAGATGAAGACAGCAGTGGAATTGGAGAGGTGCAGAGAGGATTAAGATGTTTTAGAGAATCTTTCCAATGATGTTTAAGAGTATCTTTCCCATGAAAAACAAAATGCTGTCTTCCTATATATTACATCATCCCATCTAGCTATTTATAGCTAGCACAGATATAACCAAAGCAGTCTGGACTGATTGGTGACTGTGAAACATGATTGCCTAGTGTAATGTCTTGTATTGCTTCATTGTTCCCCTGATTAAGAGCATTTGTTTGTTGAATATTTTTAAAGAATCCTAAAATTAATACAACTGAAAGAAAACCATCGAGAATATTTTTAGAGTGCTTGGCCCTGTAAACTCAGATGAATCATAGAATATAAATTATCTATGTCACTAATATTTTTTCAATTTATTTTCAGGAATATAATTCTAGAAATGCACGTATCAAAAGCACACAAAAGAAAAAAAAATGCAAACCTGAAAGGGAAAGGACATAACATAAAATTCTAAGAGTCTCATTGCCCAATCATACTCCCTTTCATATAATCCATAACAATTAAAGGTGATATAGTGATGTGTCAAGTTTGGCAGATATATGAGTAGAAAGATGCATATACACAGTATAATAGCAAAGTCTAATGGTGATGATGGCTGGTAATGAAGCATCATTATGGCATTTTAATGTGTCTGATCATTACTACTCCTATTGACTTGAAAGTAAACAGAGTCTTCAAGAAACATAACCCAAGTTGAAGTCTTGCTGGAAGCAGGCATTTGCCACTGCATAGAAAAGAGTGTTGGCAGTTCAGGTGTTCCATTTCCAATTTACCAGTAATTTGACAGCAGTCAAATAGTGTTCACATTTAGGGAGCAAAATTTCTTGGTAAAAAAAACCAGAGCAGAGCCATTTGGTTTACCACTACAAAGGGGACTTAAAATCATTTTTATCCTTCCTTAGATCGTAGCATTTGCTGTAGTCTAAGCTTTCTTCCATGCTGCTCTTAGGTTGGACTCCAAGGTCATGTCTTCACTAGACAGTCATTAAATTTGCAGATGAAAGAAGATAGGCTTTGTCTGCAGGCCAAAGGAAAAAAAAATAAAAATTTGGTATCCTTCACTTTATTTTATTTATAGAGCAATAGTGCCAAACATTGGTAATGATGATTTAAACTTGTGTCTTAGCCATTGATTGACAGATGTTGAACAATTTAGTGAAGAGTTTTAAAAGTGCAGAAAAAAATACCATATTTGGTGATTGTTAAATATGGAATGAAATAATATTTTATTTTCTTCTTTTTTGTTGTTTTTGTTTTGCTTGAGTTTAGTAATCAGATTGCTGCAGTTAGATTTTATGTCTAGTTGCATATTTAGCTAAATTGAAAAAAATAAAAATCAGCAATTACAACAGTCAAAAGGATTTTGACATACATCCAGCTAAAAAATAGGAATTATCTGTAGAAATATTTGGATTATCTTGAATTGCATGCATTAAAGACTCAGAGAAAAGCACCCTAAAATCCCTGTTCTACCAAGAGGAAAGAGGACACACAATGGAGTGAATTGATGCTTGATAGGATAATTTTGAGAGTAATTTTTGAATTTGTTCCCCAGATTTCACACATGTTCTATTAGATACATTTCTGACTCATAGAATGTTTCTACCCCGGATTCTCTTGAAGGTGAAAGGGTCATATGAAAGA
>JAOEGS010023663.1:39096-54114 GCA_025447755.1 Corythornis vintsioides | reverse complement strand
CAGGGGGGTTGGACTAGATGATCTTCTAGGTCCCTTCCAACCCCTAATATCTATGAATCTATGAATCTATGAAAAGGTTCAAAGCAGTCATTGAACACCATCTCCTCTAACTACAATGAGCACTGACTGCAAGTTAAAAGCTTCTGCTGAGGGGAGTCCACTAGAAATCTGTCTGAGGGTTGTGCTGGTTTCAGCTGGTGCAGTTATTTTTCTTCACAGTATCTGGTCTGGGGCTGTAATTTGGATGTGTGCTGAGAACAGTGTTGATGACACAGATGTTTTTGTTACAGCTGAACAGGGTTACACTTAGTGGAGACCTTTTCTGCTTCTCCCCCCACCAGCAAATAGGCTGGAGTTGGACAAGCAGCTGGAAGGGACACAAAAAGGACTTAAGGGACATCCCATACCACATGGTGTCATGCTCAACACAGAAAGCTGGGGGAAGAAGAATGAAGTGGGGGGTAGTTCTGGAGGGACAGTGTTTGAGTTCCCAAGTAACCATGACTGTGGTGGAGCAGCTTTCCTGGAGATGGCTGAACACCTGCCTGCAGATGGGGAGTGTGAATTAATTCCCTGCTTTGTGTGCATGGCTTGTGCTTTACCTACTCAACTGTCTTGACCTCAACCCTTGGGTTTCCTCATTTTTACTTTTCCCACACTCTCCCTCATCCTACCAGGGGAGGGACTGAGCTGCTGTGTGGGGTTTAGCTGGCAGCTGGGGTTAAACCCCAGCAAGGTTCCTGCTGGTTATGAAGGCACCCTGGGGCATGGGAAGAACCCAGTTTGGTCTACATCAGCTGTGCAGCATTATGCTGGAGCCATACCCTCAATAATGCTGTCCATAGGATTAACACAGTTATGAACAGGGCAGATCTCATCTACTACTGAGAATTGATCCAAGCAAGTATCCTTTGGGCTGGAAGTGCAAGGACACAAAACATGGCTGATCCCCAAAATACCCCTAGAAAGGGTTTCAACTCCAAAGCAATGATAAACGAGTATATCCACTCTGGTGTGCATACAGCAACACAAAACAACAAATTAATTTTCAAGTCTATTGCCATAAACATTGTAATGAGTAAGTTTTGCACCACATGAATAAATATACCACCTGATCTTGCTGAAAGAGCTACTTCTATAAGACATTTGTGAGACAATTTTGTGGAAGTCTTTCCATACTCATGACTAGCACTGTAAGCTCCAGCAATAAAGGGACACAGATCTATTATCACTAAAAAGAATATTTTTTAAAGCTGGAGACAGTTCTACAAACTGACACCATTAAATATTATAACCTGAAATTGATGGGGTCCCCCATAGTTTATCCACCCAGGTATCTGCAAATGTTACAGATGTCACATCCCAATCAAATGACTTTACTTACCATAAACATACCCCACACAGGCCTGCTTCACTGCTGAGTAAGGGATCCCAGCATCAGCTAAAGCCTTCTGGCCTAAAAGGAGTTTAAAAGTTAGGAAAAAGCTGAAAAAGTTGAAGGAGAAGAAAAAACCAGCTCTCACAACCATGACAAGGAAACCTGGAGAAGTAAGTATTATTCCTACATTCACAAACAAGAAAAGCTATAATAATTCCTTATTATATTAAGTGAATGGCTTAGTCTCACATCTTAATTCTCACAAGGACAATTTTGCAGTATTTTGATCTCTGAACAAGCTCCTTTATCAGAAAATGTCTTGCAAACAACTTTGTGTTTGTTCCAGTGAAAGTGTGTTTCAAGAATACAGGCAGATATGTATTATTTAAGTGCCCAATTAAATTTGAAGCTACCCTTCTGACTTCCGTGCTGGAAGGCAGTGAGTTGAGCAGCTCAGTTATGGATTTTATGAAAGTGGGTTTTTTTGCTATTTTTATATTTGATTTCTCTATGTATCTATTCACTAAACAGCAGCTGTTCCTTCATATGTATAAAAGCAACATTAACTGTAAGACTTAAAACATATCAGCAATCAAACAAAATGCTTGATTATTAATGTACCTGCTTCCTTAGCCATGTCAGGATAATCAGCACTGTTCTCCTGAGGCTTTGTAAACTGGCAAGAAAAAAAACAACAGTCAAGAACAAATCAGTGAGACTTAATGTATCTTTTGTTCAAATTATATATCTAAATAATTTATATTTAACTTAGAAGATTTGTTAACTGTTTTTAAATAATGCAAACAATTTCATTTGATCCAAAAAAGCATGTACAAAATCTGCACAATTCCCAAGTGCTACTGCCAGACCCTGTGAAAGCTAAAACCAGAAAATAACATTTTAAGGAAGCTGAGGAGCATTTTTCTCAGCCTTAAAGAAGATCCATGACTTGTATGGAGATGGACAATAACCCTGGCCAAAGCCTGTGGTGGGACAGATAATTACTGTCACCATCACCATACTACAGGACACAATTTTCACTAAGGATTTGGTAGATACTGCCACTATGTTTTGTTACACTCCTATTACAACATGAAAATGCTTACCCTTGGTATGGAACTTAATTTTACACAAGTCTCCCTTTCCCAAGCCTTATTCCACTTCATTACAAAATGCCTCACCATGGGAGCAGAGTGATTTCTTTTTTGCAGTGTGATTGAGTCCACCAACAAATACACCTGGTTTGCACTTTTACATTGGTAACAAAGTGTCACTGCTAAATAAAAACCCTCATACTTCCAGCTCTACAAATTATTTGACATTATTTAGACAAGATATATTATTCTATTATTTAGACAGAGAACCTTCACACTGACGGCCATCAGAAAAAACAGTGAGGGAATTGTTCATTGTAAAAGAGTGACTTAAATTAGTTGAGCTAACAGAGGGAAAAAGTATTGACAATTTCTCAGATCACACTAAACTGGCAACTGAGCTCACCCACTTCTAACAAAAGGCAGTCTGTGGTCAACTGCACACACAGGAAATACAGGTGGTTGTTTTACAACGGCACTGTGGGCTTTAATAGATTTGCATCATTAAGATTAAAAAAAGAGAAAGGATACAGCTCAAATAGACTAATAAAACTGTAAAGATGCAATAAGGTGTCTGATAAGTTCTAATTGTATCTTCCACGCTAATAATGTTCCTTCCTTCAGCACATGACAGATGAGTTTTGCATGAGGTGCAATATCTTCCAAAACTACATTGTGTGATCCAGTGCAATGTAAATACACTTAACAGAGTTAATTATTTCACAGAATCACAGAATGTTAGGGGTTGGAAGGGACCTAGAAAGATCATCTAGTCCAGCACCCTGCCAGAGCAGGATCACCTAGACCAAGTCACCCAGGAACAGATCCAGGCAGGTCTTGACTGTCTCCAGGGCAGGAGACTCCACAACCTCCCTGGGCAGCCTGTTCCAGGCTCTGTCACCCTCACTGAGAAAAAGTTTTTCCTTGTGTTTCCCCCAAACCTCTTGTGCTTCAACTTGCACCCATTGCCTCTTGTCCTGTCATTGGATGACACTGAGAAGAGTCTGGCTTCATCCTCCCTACACTCACCCTTAACATATTGATAGACATTGATGAGGTCCCCCCTCAGTCTCCTCCAGGCTAAAGAGATTTCACCTGTTATTACTGCCCAACCATATCACATGCTGGAGAAATACTCATGCAGCAACAAAAAGTTATTTAAAAAGGTGCGGCTAACTGTTCTGACTACTCTGGTAAATATTTGTCTTAAATCTCACCCACTGAGATGAAAAACATCTTTTTAGCTTGTGCTCCCCTCTGGAAATGTGCCATGCTGTGAGAACTTTGTGTTGGCAATGGAAGAAGCAGCTAGAGAAATGCATCAACAGGACAAGGAATAACATGTATAAACTTGAGCATAGAAGATTTCACCTCAACATGATTAAGTAACTTCTTTACAAGAAGGTGATGGAGCCCAGAGAGGTTGTGGAGTCTTCTTCTCTGGAGACTTTCTAAACCCGCCTGGATCTGTTCCTGTGTGGGCTGCTCTGGGTAACCCTGCTCTGGCAGGGGAGTTGTACTCGAAGATCTCCAGAGGTCCCTTCCAGCCCCCACTATTCTGCGAGTCCATAATCAGAACACCCGCAGGGCCCCGCTCTGCTGCCACCGCTCGTCCTTGAGCTCGTCGGCTCCGCGGCCCTCCACTTCACAGCAAGGCGCGGAGCCCTTGACCCCGGCTGCAGTGACGCGGGGACACACTCTGGCCGCGTTATGCCTGTTCATCGACCTCCTCAACCCCGCTTCCAAAGGTCTGGCTTGGGGGGGGCGGATCCATCCTCCACCACACAAGCACCGCAGGTGAACTTTGTGCGGTGCCGCTGCCTCCCACGCCGGACCCTCAGGCCCCGGCTGGCACCGCACCGCTCTCGCTCCTCAGACCACCACCGCACTTCGCGAAGGTTCTCACCCCCACCCGGGGAGGAAGCGCTCGGCCCCCACAGCGCCGCCGTCCCCCCGCGCCCCCCTTAGCTGGGGAAGGCCCGAGGAAAGGCGCCTGAGGGACGAGACCTCTCAGGCCGAGCCCACCGCAGGCACACGGGTGGCCGCGCTTCGCTCTTGCCCTCCCTCCCGCACGGCCTCAGATGGCAGGACAGCCCCGTACCTTGGTCATACCAACGCCCACCACGAACACCCGGCGCTGCATGATGGCGGCGGAGGGGGGTGTCCCGTGGCCTCCTCCGCGTCCCTCCCGCTGCCGCCGCCGCCGCCGCTTCCCTCCCTCCGGCCGGGAGAGACCCCCTGCGCGAGCACCGGCGCGCGACAGCTGAGCGAAGAGGCGGGACGAGCGGCTCCTCCCGCCCCTCTCGCTTAAAGGCGCAGCGCCCTCCCTCCGCCCGGCCCTCCCCAAGGCCGGCCCCTCGCCGCCCGTTCCCGAAGGCGGCGGAGCCCGGGGAACGGCGCCATGATGCGATTGGGCCGGACGGGGCGGGAGCTGCTGCGCTGGGGTCGCGGCGGGGTCCCCGCGGCCGCCCCGCGGCGGGGTGCGGAGGTGCTGGTGGGGGCGGCCGGCGGGGAGAGCGGCGGTGAGTGGGGCGGGCCCCGCCCGCAGCCCCGGGGAGCGCGGGCAACGTTGTGGGCAGGGGTCGGGCCCCGGGGCCGTGGAGCTGAGCTGGCGTTAGAGCCGATTGTGCCGCGGGGCGGGTTGATCCACGGGGTTTTGCCGATTCCTGGTAAAAAGCCATCGGCTCCCGGCCCGGCGTGAGTAGGGGACGGGGGTCCCGGGGCGGCAGAACCGCCCCCTTGCACTCATGCCCTGGTAGCCCAAGAGGTGACTGACTGCCTGGCGGAGTCCTTAGCAGGCAGGCTGCTTATGATTAAGTTCTGCTTCGACACCTCTCTCAAGAAAACAGCTTTTTAAAGCTCTGTTTGCAGGAGATGGTAATACAAGAAGTTCTGGTTTGCATACCATAGATTTTTCTGGTGCCGGTTTTCTGGTGCTCACTGGTACCCGTGTGCTTGTTCCCACATGTCACATCTCTTGTTTACTGACGTGCCCCTGGAGCATAAGGACAAAGACTTTGTATGAGCACCGAACACGACAGATGCAACGTGCAGCTGTGCCCTGCACACCTTGCAGTGTTGGGGCCTGGGAAGTCACCAGAAGTCCAGCCAAGGAAACAGGAGAGGTGTTGGGTTTTTTTTTCTCCCAACACGTACAGAACTGGATAATAATTTACAAAAACAAGTGAGAAGTGGGTAGGTGTTGTGGTCTTATTTTTCTGCTTGGATTTAGGAGCTTCCAGTGAAGTATTTTCCACTGATGAGCTTATTTAAATTAAATGGAGCTGCAATTTCAGAATGGTTCTGAAGCTGCCAGTGGCTGGTTTGTACTATTCTCGTGCAAACATAAGTCCCAAGAGGATGGTTTTCTTCATTAAAGAATATACTTGAACACAGTACAACCGTACAGTAAAACTGAATTAAGTAACCCAAGATGGATCACTTGGGTTTGGGGTGTTCATTCCATTCCTGCAGTGACTCTGGGATACGAGTTCTTGGACATCAGGTTCATTTTTTTTTGTTTGCCTATTTCCATTGTTCACAGTGCTACTGAATTTACAGGGTTTCTTAGACATGGTCTGCCACCTCCACTTCTAAAATAACTGACTTGTTTAGAATATATGTTATATGCATTTTCAGGCAAGAAAAGATGCAGCACATGCAGATATTGTTCCCAGTTGAATTACTGTGTCAGAGAATTAAATGAAGTGTAACTGAAATTGTCTCCTATCACTAAGGTATTGCTGAAATCCTAATGAACCGACCCCACGCGAGAAATTCACTGGGAAAAGTATTTGTAAATGAAGTGAGTATGGGCCTGGCCTGCAATCCTCTTTGGAATCATGACCAGTGACTAAATGCAGTAATAGTGGTGGGAAATCTGAAACAAAAACTTGTATGTCTTGCTGAAGGTCACTGGGCAACTGCTTTGGGGCAAGGCAGGTTAGTCTGAAGAAAAGATTGTAGTGTGTCTGTACTGCAGTAACTCCAGTTGGCTATGTCCTCACTTGTGTAATTACATCACAGACATACTCATTGTCAGACCTTGGCAGATGATGTGTTCAGGGCTGAGCCATGGCTCGTGTCTGGACAGCAAAGGGTCATCTCTGGATGGATGAAACAAAGAGATGGGAAAATGTCTCATTCTGAGGCTCCATGTGTATGATTTCCAGGAAATTCCTGGCACCTTGCAGGGGGAAAAAAAAATCTTTCATCATAGATTAGGATCTTGCCATAATTTAGATATATACATCCATATGCTTAAAGTTTCTCTTCTGTTGCCTGTACTCCCTCCCTTGTAGCTGTTCAGTGCCCTGGAACAACTCCGCTTTGATGAGAAGGTTCGTGTGGTGGTGGTGAAGAGTGAGGTGAAAGGGGTGTTTTGTGCTGGTAAGTAACAAAGGTTCTGCAAACTCTTGTTAAAAACTGTGATGGCTCTCAGGGCTGTGTGCTGCTCAGACTGTGCAGAGAAGCAGTTGGAAATGCCTGCTAAAAGAAAACCAGGCTGGCTTTTCTGTAGCAAATAAACTCTGTTGTTTCTTGGCTGTCTGCCTCTTGGCTTCAGTGATGATGTGTGTGTGATGGAGTGAGCTGCACATGCTGCATAGTGCTGCTTTTTTTCAGCTACAACCATCTTCAAGCACAGGTGCCTCTGGTATTAGTCCTTGGTTTCTAGTTTTATGGATTAACATCCTTATAATCAGTGCTTGGTGCTCCTCTGTGAAATCTGTTCTAAGGACACAGAAGAGCAGTCTCAGCCCAGATGTCCACCCTCAACTTCCACTGATGTTACTTAATGAAAAAACTGTATTTTAAGATTTATTAAATGGTCTGTCCTTAGAGAGGGACAGGAAAAAATCCTAATCCTGAATTCTAACCTTTTTTCCCCTCTAGGTGCAGATTTAAAGGAACGTGCAAAGATGGATGATGCAGAAGTTGCACACTTTGTTAAAAGGCTGAGAAATCTCATGGATGAAATAGGTGAGTGCTTAGCTGAGAAATTTGTCCTGGACTGCCTGGACTGAGACAGATAGAAATGCTGCAAGAGGGGAAGGATGCAGCTTCCCAAATGACTCCATCGTATGCCTGCAACAAAGATCTGATCAGAATTAAACACTAACTATCCTGCTGCCATTACAAGGACAAGATGCATTTCAGTACTGCCTTTTCCATGATGAAGAGCAGCCCCCACACACAAATATAAGTACCTGCTATACAAAGCATTCCCTGTGCAGTTCCCTGTAATTCTTGGGAGACAAAAGGAGCTATGTTTGTTGTCCCACTTTCAATACAAGCAGTTATGCTATGGCAGTGAGCTAAGAACGTGCATTTGGATCACTAAATGGATTTGCTAAGTACCTTTGTCAGGGGGTTTCAACATACAACCCCTCCTTTCCCCCTCCCTTTTTTTTTTTTTTTTTTTTTTGACTTCTGCCATTTATTTAAGAGTTATCCTGCTCTTCCTTGAGGGGAATACCAAAATGAAACCTAACTAAAATACTAATCAGACTTGCTGTAATTAAAAAACCAAACAACAATGTAGAGAATGACCCTGCTTCACAAATCACAGAAGCAGTGGATGGGTGGAGTAGTTACAGCACAGAACTAGCACACAGCTAAAGTCTGTTTCCAGCTCCCCAGATATTTCAGAATGTTTTTATCAGGCAGCTAATCTCCAGATACATCAGGTTCCTCATCTATGAGGTGACAACAGTGTTCACCCAGTTCAGGAGTCTGGGTTAACAAAAGCACCAGAAAAATCCAGTCCTTGTAGCAGCAACTAGGGATGGTGAATTTGTTTTGACTGTTTAACTGCAACAGCTGGATAATCAGATCATAAATTTGCAAGTATTCATCCTGGTTTTTGTTGCAGTACTTTATCTTTGCATGGAAGAAAAATGTTTTGGAGGGATAAGTGCAAAAAGATTTTGCTGTTTAGAGACAGTCAGAAAATGAAGATTAAAATGAATTCTTGAGCAATTCTGAATTTAAGAACTACTAAAAGCTTTAGAATTTAAGTATTTAAATTCCAGAGGTGAGTGGAACAGAACCTGTGGAACAAAACTGTGTAATCTGTGTTGTTCTCCAGCTTCCCTGCCTGTGCCCACCATTGCTGCCATCGATGGCTACGCGCTGGGAGGGGGACTGGAGCTGGCGTTAGCTTGTGACCTCCGAGTAGCAGGTTTGTCTTTGTCATGTAGGATTCTTTGTGTATCATTTTAAAGAGAACTTACATGCACAACAGCTGTTAATGGAATCCAGTAGGCTAAGAGAGGAACAGCTCAGGAAATTAGTAGATCTGTCCAGAAATAGTGACATGTAGTTACTATTGGCAAAACGGATTACTTGCTTAATAAGTAATCCTATTTTTTGACAGCAGAAGGAGTCCTTCAGAAAATTGTGTATTGGTAGAATTAGTTGTTATAGTGTAATACTGGATCTGGCTAGATCTAACCTCCCTACTTAAATCTGCTTGCACTGGAAGACTTCCCCATTCTGTTTCCATTTCTCCACCCAACACTATTCCTCTGCTATGGACCCAGGGTTCACTTCTTGGTAAAACTGCTCCATCAGAGGTAAGAAGCCATACTACACACCCCTCATCTGCCTCGAGATGGGCAGTAAGCACTGTGGTGTTCAGACTTTCTAGTTACCTGGAGAAATGTTATCCAGTTCAGTATTGGCAGTTTGTGGTTTTATTAATCAGTTCAGTATGGAAGATTTGTAGTTATGCAGATCAAAAAGTAACTAAACCCTCTATTTCTTTAATAGCTTCATCAGCCAAAATGGGCCTTATTGAAACCACAAGGGGGCTTCTTCCTGGAGCAGGTAACCTTCAGTCTCTCACTTTCTCAGCTATGTAGATATAAAAATATATATAAAAAAATATATATTGCTATTAGAGCCCTTGTTTTGAATATAAATTAGAAGTAGCATTTTACTACTAGTGACCCAAGAGATGTGTGAATCACCAGTTCTGTTCCCAGCCCTGCCTCAGACTTGCTCTGAATTTAGAAGTCCCTTTACACCTTTTCCTGTTTATCAAAATAGTCAAAAAGATACTAAAACTTTTCAGATGCCTTGCAAAATGCTGACATACTCAGCTAGTAGTTTTTAAAGATATACATGATCCTTTTATTTTTCAAACCTCCTTGTTAGATACGAGACAATACTGTGGTGGTTTGGGGCATTTCTGAGAACTGGTTGTGATGTCATCAGGTGGAACCCAGCGCCTGCCCAGATGTGTTGGGATAGGCCTTGCAAAGGAGCTCATTTTCACTGGTAGACAGATTGATGGACAACAGGCCTTCTCCATGGGATTAGTAAATCACACAGTGCCACAAAACAATGAGGGAGATGCAGCTTACCAGAGAGCATTAGCTTTGGCTAAAGAAATCCTTCCTCAGGTAAGTGTATTGCTCCGTGTAAAGAAGGCATTTCTGCTTCCCTTCAGAGAGACCAAACAAATTCCTCTCTATGAAACATTAAAGTCTTGGTTCCTCATGTTTAAGTGTCTTAACTCTTTTTGTTTGTTAATGCAAGTTCTTCCCCCAGCTGCAGTTTTGCAGACCCACAGGACACACTGAAACCCTGCACCAAATCCTCACTAACTTACTGCCAATGTCTGTAGCCTGAAAGCCCATTTGGAGCTAGGATAATGATCAAACTAGACTGCTATGAACCTGGGTGGCTTTTAATTACTTTTAAATGTTTGTTATGGTTGTGTTTCATTTCTGTGTTTTTAATAAAGGCTCCCTTTGCTGTGAAAATGGGAAAGCTGGCAATAAACAGAGGAATGGAGGTAATCATTTTACTTTTTAAATACTGAGGTAAATGAAGCGGACATACAGTTCTTAGAAATTACTATTGTAAAAATGTTTAGATGAGTTACAGTCCTTCTTTAGACGAGACATTTAAAACCATTTCAGGGGTTTTAAAGACTTGCTTTAAAGGCAAAATTAATGACAGGATTTTTTTTTCTAGAGATGCTAACACTGTAGTTGCAACACAGGAGTGAAGCTCATTCACTGCGAGAGAATCTTTTGTGATTTGAGGGCTATGAAGTAGTTTTGAGGGCTGCACTTCAGGCAAATCTCACTCCTTCCCTCTCATCCCCAGGTTGACATTGCATCAGGGATGGCTATTGAGGGGATGTGCTATGCCCAGGTAGGTTATCTTCAAAATACAGGAACAACTGTACATGTTTCAAAGCCAAGTACTCAGAGCTGCCTCTTGTACTTTCCTTTCTATAAGGAAACACAGCTCAGAGAACAGGGATCTATTCCAGAATAGTAATTGTTGTATCAGGCATAGCTGCCTCTCCCAGCCTATCTGCATCCAAAGTGCTTCCTTAAATATCCCTCTCTCTAAAGCAGTTGCCTATTCTTAGTATTAACAATATGTTAATTATAGGATGAACTTTACAAATCGTTTTAGTTTAAACAAATTAAAAAAGATTCCCCCTGTAGTCATTCTTCCTGACAATTTCTGAGACCATGCACCTTTCTCAGCTAACAAAACTAACTGCTGTGCTTCTCAGTGTATTTTAAGATGGTAAAGTATTAAATTTATGGAGAACTGTTTTCCTATATTATTCTATAATCAATGGTCTTTGTCTTGGAGGTTTCCTTGTGATTTACACTACAACCCAGTCTCTATTTTCTGCAGTGTAAACCATAGAAGGTGGGACTTCACATATCATTAAAAGAAAAGCAATCAGTCTTAGATCACTACTGCCAAATTAGTACCTAAAAACACATCAGACTTAACAATAAACATACCTGATTTGTTCTTACTATAGAACATTCCCACAAGAGACCGCCAGGAAGGGATGGCTGCCTTCAGGGAGAAAAGACCCCCTCACTTCACTGGCAAATAATGTTCCCTGGCTTCACCCTGCCTTCTGGAAAGTAAAGGAGGACTGAAGAAGACCCACTGATTGCTTGGGATTCTTTTTATGACTGCATTTGTGTACTTAGCTCCTTGCCTTGGACTACATTTCTGAATACTCCACTGAATCATTCTGTTGTAAGAATTGACAAATAAAGATTTAACTTTTTACAAATTAAAAAAAAAAACCAGAAAATGTGCTGCATCTACATACTTACAGGAAAAAGGAAAAAAAAAAAATTGACTCTGAACAGCAAGTCAGCTCACAAAAACACAGAACCTTACTAAGCTTACTTACCATTGTCACCTCTCTCCCATCATCTGTTTTCCTCTTGCCCAACTGGAAGCTGAAGTGGGTTTTTTTTCTACCTCTACTTAGAAGTTTCTCCAGCCACCCAAATTTAGCTGAATGGCTTCTTACTTCCCTAGGCTGGGGCTTTCAAGCAAAAGTGAATTAGCATAGTTAATGTATTTTTAGTAAATACTTCATAGAGTATCAAAATATACTCAGAAAATGTGCCTTACCACATTATGGGGCACTATGTGCAGTGAGTCTTGAATCAAACCAGTTTCACTTGTGCCAAAAGTTACCCAAACAATTCTGTGGGTGAGGTAACCTCAGCAGAGTATAATTGTGCAAGTTTCCTATGTAAAGATCTGCAAAGGTAAAGCAGAGTCAGGATCTTCAGCCTTCACAAAAAAAGATGGCAAATACCACAAGTGAAAGACAGGAGTTTTAAAGCTGCTTCCAGAATTATTCTACCTTGGCAGGAACTCCTGCAGCTGCAGGGGAATGGGAGGAGACTTCTCTGTAACTGGTTCATGCCTTGCAGGCATTCCTACTTTTCAGCTTAAAAGAACTCTGCTCACTGTTTGCCTGAAGCAAATGGGAACAAAACAAAGGTATGGGCAAAAAAAATAATGTATAATGTACAGTCTCTGTGCCTGATGGTTGCAGAACTTCATGGAGTGACACCTTTGCCCTCTGGACCGATGGCACTATCACACTCAGTTTGTGCTGCATGTAGATTTTTTTCCCCTCTCCACAGTTTTAGTTGAGATGCTTCACCAAGTTCTCCCACTACTAGGAAAAAACAGTACTGTAAGGAGTTGTCATTTTTATTTTTAAACGTTGTGGCAATTAATTATATTAATTCTGTTAACACCAACTTTGACAAGTTTTGTGTTCCAATGGAAATTTCATGGCAGAAGTGCCCTAGCAGACATCTCAGGAGGGTGGGGGGTAAAGGCCTACAGGCCGCTTTGCATTTCTTAAACCACCTTCAGAATTCAAAGCTACAACCAATTTAATTTCCTTCTGAGTAAAGAAAACTATAACCACAAAAAGCAATTACACAACATTGATTAAATTACTGGATCAGTACCTTTTCAAGTTGCTGAAATACACAGTAACTAGATTATTGAAGATTAGAGGTGATGTTTTTATTTGAAGGATGGGAGTTGGGAGATGGAAGAAGTTAAAAATAGTAAAATATCAACATGAAGAAGCCATCCCTGCTGGTAAGCTACCCAACCTAAGTTTTCTTTTTGAACTCAATTACCAGTATATTTACAGAAGAGTCTCTGAATATCAATCAGTTTCCATGGACATACAGAGACTAACCAGATAAACCAAAACAACACCTGAAATTAAACTGAATTTGAATGTACATGCAGTTTGCTTCCAGCACCTGTATTTTATCAGGCACCTGTATGCTGTGCAATATGCTTCATTCAATACATCATTTAAAACCCTTAGGTAAACAAGAAAGAAGTTGTCACAATTAGCATCTTTATGTAAAATTTCACACTCCACAAAACAATGTAATTGACACAAGGCTTACACAGAACATTGGGTGATACTCTGCACTGTGATGACTTGGAAATAGAATTCACTGCACAATACTGACAGAATATTTACAGAAAACAGAGCAATTATTAGCCTCTTATAAATAAGGTGACCAAATATCCTGGGCCTCCTATTAAGACATGCAATCCCCTTCATGATGAAGTCAAGTCAATATTCTGCTCTAATGAGCCTTCTCATTTCCACATCAGTATTCTATCACACATCCAAAAGTAGTCAAGCAGCAAGAAAAACCTTATTATCAAGTTTAAAATCTCAAGCTTAGTTCATCCATCTACTATTGTGTCTCCTTTCAATCCTGTTTCTATTGCTTTATGCCATCAGGTTTCCCCTTGCCCTGATGCAATGCCAGCCACCATCTTAGTAAGAGGAGGACTTGGGAGCACTGAACTGCAAAAAAAGCCTTATCTGGCAATAAGGAAAATAAAAGAACAGCTTGCAGGCAAAAGGAAAAGTTGGAGACCCCATTTGTCCACCCTCTCATCACCCTGCTAAAGACATTTTGGTCGCCCTAGTTACAAGTCTCACTGTAGCCTGCATGCATGGACTTCTGTTTGAATCTCACAACCACACACACTTCTATCCAAACACCAAACTGGTAAACAGTGTTTTGAACAGCAATCCCAGGGATGAAATCACTTTCTCTCCCAGAAGTCACAAAACTATATTCCTAGAAGTTGGTTGGTTTGTTTTTCAGATGTGCATATGGATCTGTACAAGTCCCACCTCTCTGTAGCCAGCAGCAATCCTACAGGTGTGACCAGCTCAAGCAGGGACCCTTCACAAGCTGCATCTGCAGCTGCCACTGAAGGTGATGTTCACCAGCAGTCACTGGACATGGCTCTGGGTACCACGATTATTGGGAAATCACTTGAATGGTGACCACTATATGACAAGTTACTCCAACTACACACACATCAGGAAGGATTGTTACAGAGACAATATTTTACACTCCTAGAGCTGCAGCTTTCAGTTGGGTTTGTTTTGTTGCTGTTTTCTACCTGGTGGTGGTCTCCCGTGACGCATGATGTGTTTTTCCAAGCTATCTAGGATGGCAATTGCAATCCTTTGGACATGTGGGTCAGTCTGGACATTTTCCTTGATGTTGTATAAGTGCTGTAAACCACCTTCTTCAATTAACATGCTGCAGTACCTGGCAGCTGTAATAAGGTCAAAAAAAAAAAAAAAAAAAAAAAAAAAAAGGGAATTAAAATTAAGTTATTTAGGATAAACGCAGGAGATACTGTAAACACTAATTCTAACCCACTTCTGCCTCCTAGATCAGGCAGCATTTAGGACACTCTGGGAAGTGTCTACAGAAGTGCACTGGTGCTTTCATGAGTGACAAGAGAATGACAGAGTAGCCTGCACAGGACACCAGCTGTAATTGGGCCTGTTCCCATGTCTGCCTCAGCTGACTGGAAACTGCCTTGTAATATGTACTGTTCTCTTTCTGCCCCTGCCTCCTCTATAGGCATTTTAAGCAACATAGATTAATTTTAAGAAAAGGAAATCAGGAGGAGCTATAAGTACCCAGGTAAAAATACCACCCTTAACAAAAGCCTCATTCCACAACAGTTCCCAAAAATGCTATCAGCTCTACCAAGTTGTTTGTAATGGCTTGTAGAGTGAACAGCAACCAGTTCCTTCAAAACCAGTTTACCAAATACTACTCATAGTGCCCTTTAACTAGTTATAATTTGCTATGAATGCCTTTTCAGGAAGAAAATTCTACTTTCCACTTTCAAAAGTACATCACACGTACACCAGCTGCAGAGTTACCACGTGCA
>JAOEGS010023663.1:6724-38996 GCA_025447755.1 Corythornis vintsioides | reverse complement strand
CTTTTCAGGAAGAAAATTCTACTTTCCACTTTCAAAAGTACATCACACGTACACCAGCTGCAGAGTTACCACGTGCAGGGTGCAGCTATCAAGAGCCATATGTTTAATGTAACATGCAAGCTGCAGAAGCTGTTACAGAAAGGTCAGGCTGGCTGTAATGCAATCCACTGAGCATTACCTCAGATGTGCCCAATTGCCCCATTCATCTCAGTGAAGCAACACCAGAGTTGCTTAAATGCTGACATTCAGCATTTCCCTGGGGATCACATTTACTGCACTGCTACCAGTACTTCAGTGAGCTCATCAGGGCAAACATGATACAGAGAAGCAGCAAAAGGAGATAAAAATAAACAAGAAAAATCAATCCCATTAATTCCAAATTACTCTTCATCCTCATCTAAAAGAAGAGGTCAAAATAAAATGCATCTCCTCTCCAGGACAAAAAGCCTTCTCGGTGACAAGCATCAAAAGCCAAAGATTTCACCCTCCAAAGAAATCACAGTAATTCTGAATTAAACACATTTTCCCTCAGAATAGATTATTACATTTTCTACCAAAAAATATTTCTGTTCTCAGCAACTTTGTCCAGAAGCTTCTGATACCAACTACCATCAGAACTAAACTTCAGGATTTATTTATTTCCCCTGTCTTGAGCTCAAATCAGGAGGACATCATCCAAGTATTTCCAGCCTCTCTGTTCTACAGAACAGTTACTCACTGTCAGCACAAACCTCCGTGGCATGCTGAAAGCTCATAGGTTAAGGCAGCACCAAATAAACTCTAAAAATAAATAGAACAAACAGGACCTTACTAAGTTAACAAGGGCTGAGGCACAAATAGAAACTATAGGGCCTTAAACAAAATCTGTTATTCAGAGTATGAGCAGAAAAACAACTTTGTCAGAACATTCCTCCTTTAACATAGGAGAATTCCTCACAGATCTCTGGACAGTGTGCCCTGGGAGTAGTGTCTCAGCTTCTGAAGCTTGCATGTTATATTCATGAGCTTTAGAAAGAGCAGGAAAACAGAATTTTGCATGGATTTGTACCAGTGTGCAATCAGATATTATATCATGTTAGGGCTTGGTCCAGAATAGGTGTCTTTTCCTGTAGAAATAGTGATTTATGGGACAGGGATAGACAGAAGATACTGTCAAGATTAAAAACCTGGCACAGAAAATACTTTTTATATCTGGTAGAAACAAATGAAATACAAACATCCATGTCATACAAATTCATGCAAAGAAAAAAAATTTTTAAATCCCACAGCATTAAAAGCCAGGCAGGTTTGTCCAGTCTTACATTTAGGTGTGCTCAGGGGATTTGTTTCCTTTCCCAACACATGTACATTTCATCACATCTTCTCAAAGCATTTTAGAAACAAGACAGTGGTGTTCTTAGTTTCCACATGGGGAAAGACAGATGAAGAGACTGACCTTCGTGTAACAGCAAGTTATTGCCAAAAGAGAGGAGGATTACCTGAAACTTCTGACAGTAAGAGAAGCCTTACCTGCTACAATCATTGTTCTGAACTTAAGTTTGTTGCCAAATATTAACATTTTCATTTATGAATAAAAACACCTGTGCAAGCCAAAAATTTAGTTCATCTTAACACATGTCCACACTTTGTGCATTAACAGTAAAATTCCAGTAAATAAAAAAGATAAAGAACCTACATAACTTTCTTTTCCTGCTCCATTTAGTCAAAACCCAAATGTAGTTTCTCCAGAGGATTAGGAGTGAATACCCTAGGAATTCTCTTCCCACTTCATACTAGTGAATAATATGCTAGGAAGTAAGAATTTGAAGGGTTATATGATCTCAATACATACGGTTTTTGCTGCAGACGTGCTGCATGGCCCACACTGCCCATAACTGGACACCAGGTGTCATGAAACAGCCAAGTAGGGGAAAAAAGGGGTTGAAAGACCTATAAAAAAAAGGAGAGGAGTAGCAACTCACTTTACTACTGGGTACTATTACTTCAGAAATCACATGTCATCTACTTGTTCAGCTACAGGTTTACTAGGAAAGACACCTGATAAACTAGAGGTTTAGATGTGGCCAGGAGGGTCTTCTCATGTTGAAGTCAATTACAAGCAAAAGTCCTATCTAGTGGATACGTGGTATGCTTTTACCATAGCATTTGGATGCCTCCTGCTCCTTACCAACTGGGTGAAAAACAGTGGTATTTGTAAAGCTTAGATGGACAGCAATTATCTAATTCTACTTCTTGGGCTCAAGCTTTTTTATCTAGGACAGAGAATGTTAAGTTAGTGCTAGCCAGTATTACCTTACTGGTTAAGCTTTGTGTCCAAGGCTTTCAGGCATTCAGCAGAACAACATTACATTTTTCTTTTACAGGAGCCCTTAATCTTTGGTCACAAATGGGCATATTAACACACTGTCTATTTTAAGCCAAGAGGTGTTTTTTTTCCACTGAACAAAACCATGTCTGGTTAGCAGCTCAGTCTGCTTTGGGACCAAGTTTTAAATCTAGTTCAGTTTATTATCCAAACTGTAAATCAAGTCAGTAGTTACCTGTAAGCCACCATCTCACATTCTGGGGTTGGCCAATTCAAAATGGCAGAATGCTGCAAAATACAGAACCAAGAACACTCACTGTTAAATACAAACATTGAAAAAAGTATAAAAGTGTATGATAACATTCACCATCATTTCTGTACCAGCTGTTCAAGGAGAGATGTCCTCTGGCTGCGACTTAGTGTCCAGGCCTGCTCTCCTCGAGATATCAAATGAGCAATAATCCCTGCTGCAAAGTAGCTGACTTCCACCTCCACACTGTGCAATAATTTACTGATGTGGTCTATAAAGTCCTTCCACATTAATTCAGAATGGAGCTCTTTAACTTCAGCTATGTTATTCTGGAGGAGAGGGGAAAAAAAAAAAAAAAACCAAACAAGAAAAAAGAGAAAATATGAAAAAAAAATACCATGTGAGGGAGATAAACATATAAACTACATTGTGTAGGTAAACACATATAAATACAAGGATAAGACCTTTATACATCCAGGTGATCACCAGATGCCAAAATACTACTTTTGCTTTTGAAAACATTTCCTGTCTAATGCAGGAATTTGCCTCAAAAGAAAGAGGTTTTCCCGTAAGTCATTTTAGGCCATTAGCATGCAGATTACACTAAATTCAGGGGTAGCTTTAACATTCTTAAACCCCATTTAAATAAAATTCAGCAGTGCACAATGCTGAATTCCATTGATTTTTAACATACTTTTTGCTTTTGGACTCATCTGAAGCCTCATTCACTGTCCTTTCTTAAAATCTCTTTTTATTCACTGTAGCCATCAATCTCAATATAGCTACTGCTTTTGAAGAATTGGTAAAACAGGCCATAAAACTGCCAACTTTGAATATTGCACACTATAAAAATTAAACAACATAAAAACATTAGGCAAGTTTGCAGATTAATATGGGATAAAAAAACCCACCCAATTTTAAAAAGCATACATATTTCAGGGTTTTTGTTTGTTTTGTTTATTTTTGCCTTTTTTTTTTTTTTTTTTTCATCTCACCAGAAGTCCAAGAACCTTCTGCTGGATGGATGATTCAGATGGAAAAGACTGTGGAAAAAAGAAACAAAAGACAGGTAACCATTTATGCTTATTATTGAAACAATGTTAATGATAAACTTTTGTTAATCCACCCCCCAAAGTGTATTCCTCACCTCCAAGACTCTCATGAAAAGCTCAAGCCCTTGATTTTCAATGAAGTGCCGACAGGTTGTTGGAGACTCATCAGTGAGGTTCCACAGAGCACTCAACGTGAACTTGAGAGTAGTATCTACAAGATTCTGATTTGTTTTCTGCTTCACTATTTGTAGAAGTTGCTGGAAAAAAAATATCCCCAAATCCCCATTGTGATTGCATAGCAAAAAATGTATTGGCTCCTCTGCTGCTTTCTGCACTGCCTGGGATAATGCACAGCTATCTAAATGAAAATGATCTATGTGTTTGGGGTCAAGCTATACAAAATAAAACAGCTATTAAACTTTTTACCTCCTCTTTGAAATGAATTCCTTTAGCAGGCAGACCTGTGTTTTCACCATCATTACATGTGTAGTACTATTAGAGATGGCACAAAGCCAGCCACAGAACTCTGGACCCCACCTGAGCACTGACACTATTTACTTATTTATTCTCTCCCTCAGCATCTTTCATCTTATACAGTGTATTTCAAATCAAGAGATTTGTTGCTATTTCACTTTGTACTAATTGTGTCAAGTTTTTCCACTTCAGCTTCTTTTCACCTATGCTAATATGTCTTAATTGCCACTGTCTGATACGATCTCCAACAAATTCTCTATGCTCTTCTCTTCTGAAGAGCTTTCAAATGAAATACAGGTTAATGTGCTCTTAGAATTCTATCTCCTTATATTTATTTTGTAGCTTTAGGAATACTGTTGGCATGAAGAGCTGGAGGGGATGGTAGTTTTCATTGTCAGGTAGGTGACTTACCCTAACAATGAAGAGTTCTGCTCCAAGTTGAGCTGTTTGTTCTGTTGAAAGCTGTAAAAAAACAAAACCCTATTATTATTTTTTAAAACTTTAGAAATATTATCCTATTATATTTAAACTTAAATTCTGTACCTTTGCAGCAAGAATGGAAATTATGGCTACAGCCATTCTTTGCATGTTTTGATCTTCATGATTACACAGCCACTGCATAACAAGTTTAGCTGCTTCAAACCTGGAAGTTAAAAATAAATGTAATTTTCAGACATTTCATAAGTGTTAGTAAAAGCACTGACAACACATCAGATGAAAATGTATGCAAGACAGAAGTGGAAGAAGTATGCTTCATACCAATCCAAAATAAGACGTAACACAGTGAAATTACGGGTACTGAAAGAACCTCAGTCAGCTTTTTTTTTCCTTAGAGCCTCTGACTTCTAATTATATAATCAAAGTGCACAGGTATTGCTTCCAAAGGAGGAAGAAAAATTTGGCACAATCTCCCGAAACACCAGACCAACACACTTCAGCACACTGGAATGATTTCAACTGAGCGAGACCAGAAAAAAAAAAAAACCTTCTGAAGAAGAAGAAAGACACACAAGAAAATGCTACAACTGCTTTTAACTGATATATAAAACTTGCCTGTTAAATGGAACATCCTGAAGGATTCTGTCACTGCACAGTGAAAGGAGGCAATTCTTCTGCAACTAATAGGAATAAAAAGAATCACTTCATCAGAGAAGTATTTCAGAATACATTCTTGCTGGGAATTACTAATCATACTTCCACGAGGTCATGAGAAACCTTCTGTAAGGTGCACGTGACAAGGAGCCCTACAGCAAATAAAGGAATGCCATCTTTTACCTGTTGGTGATTGGGAAAGTGCTCCATGGCCTTCAGGAGCAGGTGGGTGACGTCGGCCAGCAGGCGCACGGGCATCCCGGCCGCCAGGTCCTGCTTGGTGAGGTTAAAGACGCAGGCGCTCGCCGCTAACTGCACGGGCAGGTTCAGGGGGTGATTTCTCATCCCAACAACCACCAGCTGAAATGCAAGAGTTTTGCCCGTGTTACTTACTGACATGTTTGCACACATGCCCCAAGAGCCAAGGCACTGCTGCTTCAGGCCACAACAATGAGTCACAGCACCCAGTTTCTACCTCCCTTTTACTTAAGTGAAAAATCCATCTGGCGTGACTTTAATTCTCAGGAGGAACGTTTCCTTCTGCTCAGTGATTCAAAGCTGACAACTTCTTTGGCACTGGTTGTGGCAACCTCTCAAAGGAGAGGCTGCATGGAATGCAAGGGATTCCTAGAAAGATCCAGAATTTGCTTTACACACTGAATATAATCGCCAAACCCTTGGAGAGGTGAAGGAGGGAGGACAGAATTCCTGCTGTGGACTTTCGTTTAGTGAGCAGCTATTCCAGATCAGCCTAAGCTGCTAGGTCAGGATGTGTTTCTCACAGCTTCTTCCTGAATTATGTTTTCAGCCATGTATTTGATATTACCTAAGAAGCTATTTTTCTTGTTCATTATTGATTGCCAGAGTCTATCTGCTACCGAAGCCAGCAAATTCAAGGTCATTTGTTCAACATCAAAGAGGATGGAAAAAAACAAAAATGATCTGTCCTACTGAAGACATTTTTTTTTATCACAACCCAGTGCAGGTAAGTTCTAGTGACAGAATTCAGAATTCTTCATTTTCTGAAGAAAACTTTGTATCTAATTCAAAATTACATCAACAAAATTAATTTACATCCTACTAAATTTAGATACTACGTTAGTCCAGATAAATTTCACCTAACATAAAATGCTACTGAGCATCTTCTAAATCACTATTGCTTAAATAGTTCTTAATTTTATCTAGCATTCATGACAATCACCAAAAGTATATCACTTTACCTTTAAGATTTCAGGCTTTGTTTTTTCCATTACATGTGTCAGGCTGAATAAATGAAAGAGAGCTTCTCTCACAAAGAAGGCCCGTTCACTGTAACGCTTCAGTGCTTCCGAAATCTGGGTTTCATTTGCTTCTCCTGACACCTATAAACAGATAAATAATCTTTAGGTCAAGATATCATAATTTAATTTTTTAAATCCTGTTCTTAAAAACTGCAAAGCTGGAGATAGTTTTAGCCAAATCCTTCAGTAATCCAGTGACTGCTTTCTCTGGCCAGATTAATCCAGCCCTACCAATCTTCAAACATTCTTCATAAAGAAGAATCCACATTATAAGCCAAAATTAGGCTCCAGTCATGGCTCTAAGCAGAAATGGAAGAAACCACTAAGTAAAAGTAGCACTTCATAACTAAGAAAATCTGCTTATGCTGCACCACAGGCCTAAAAGTGCTGTATGTAACTGAGTGCTCTGTTAAATGCAGCTGATAAACTGATGAAGATGGTATTTTGCCTGTAATTTTTTTGGCTCTCAGTTCTAACTCTGGAAATAAAAAGTATTTCCACTCTTCATCTACATCAAGTTTTCTCCAAACTGGATCTGTAGCAATACCTTTTCAGTACCACATTAAAGAACTCACTCATGGTCTGTGAAAAAAAAAAAAAAAAAAAAAAAAAGTACTTCATAAAATCAGACTTTAAATACATAGAAAAACTAAACTATGTACTATATTAGGTGAAGACTGCATTAAAAACTATGAGCTATTTATTAATATGAGTTTAAATTCAGAACATTAAATCTGCAACTAGCTGCAGATTTTTCCACTTCCCAATCTGCACTATATTTTCCATTTTAACTATATTTTATCTGCCTTATAACTGTAAGTTGTATAACTGTAGATGGCTTGGTTCACAGTCCTACTATTTAATGAGTCATTGCTGCAACCCCTGTCTTTAAAAATTCTCTGGGTAGCAGAGAACTTGTTCTACTTAACATGTCACATAAGGGAAAGCAAATGTTCATAGATTCCAGTGTCACATTCTGTGCATCCCGTACTGGATAAAGCCTTTTTTTTTTTTTGTTTAAACTTGCTAGATCAGGAATATATTACAGCCTTGAGAGAGCTGAAACATCTTGGCTTTTGCTTTATATTCTGTACTGATTAAAACAGGGCAATCCTATCTGCTGACAAGCTTTGCAGCCAATTACACACTATATGAAGAATTTCCACTTGGCTTCATGTCTGCCTTGAATTCAATCTCTCAAGAATTTTCTGTAATCAGATTTCACTGGACTGCTATAAAGACAGTCATATTTTACTTCTGCTGCCTTCATGAGTGCTGTGCCCTGTTTATTTATTAGCAGTATCTAGACTAAGCAGATGAGTATTTCAGTACAGTCACTAATGATTTTCAGGTCACAGAAAAAAAAAAAAGTGGGAAAGACATCCCCGTTGCTGCCTACATGCTACAATCTCTTCTTGACAATTATGCCTTAAAAATAAGGAAGAAATTCAAACTGCTTTTTGCTAGCTACACTGCTACATGTCCACCATGATCTTCCCATTACCAGAGCTTTCATCCTTCCTGCCTTTTCATAGCACGGTCACTTGTATGAAGCATATGGTCTAAATAGCAAGGATTATATTGAATTATTTTATACCAAACATGAGGTATAATTTCCTGATGCAGTACATCATTGCACCAAAGGGGAATTTGCATTATAACATTCATACACATCACCATCAGCTGTGACAACTAAATACTGAAAAGTACTTGGCAATTAACAACTGCCAAAAAGTTCAAGGGAAAACAAAAAGTTATGTTGTCTGTTACCTCACTTGCCTATAACTAGAGCATCCTGAATTTTAAAACTGAAGTGCAAAACTCAGCTTGCACAGCAGACAGACTAAGCAATGGACACATGCAAACTCCTCCCCATTCCTTCTGCAGTTTCCATCATCTGTGGCACAATAGAAAACACCACTCAGAGTCAAAGATGATACACCACTGACACTGACACTGACATGGCTAAACTAGCTTTTCTTCTTGAATTCTGCCCCCTTCATAGCAGAGGCTCAATCTCCAGTCAGTGCCAGCCTATGCTACAGAACAGGGAATGACATCTTGCTACCTGGCACTGAAAAATAAACAAATGCATTTCAGCAAACATCCTCTCATCCTAAGGAGCTAAGTAATTTAGGATTTGTTCAAGAAGAGGAAGTTTTTCATCCTATATAATTGCTTCTTACATGTCCATCACCAAAAGACCTTTCAAGGTGGGTAGAAATCTTGTATTAGGAAACAGAACTGATTGCAGATCAGTCACTAAGTTTTCTTGTATCTGTGGTGTTCATCAGAAACAGCTCAGAGCTTATGCAAATTGCACCTCCACCTCTTACACATTGCTGCCTTGTGCCAGATACTGTGCTCACATCCAGAGATTATTCTAGTAAATGACTTCAGAGAGACAGAGTTCATCTCTCCTAGATAAGTTAAATCGGGATCTAAAGCTCACTGGGAAGGTGCAGAAAATAGACACTTCTTACATTAATTCAGCAGTTTCTGTGCTAGAATTAAGTAGGAATTTGACATAAAGTCAGTCATTAGCATTAACAATTTTAAAAAAATGAGCCCCTTTGTGCAACACCACATATACATAAATTATTTCCAGCTCTTAGGCCTGGAGTATTTAAGTTTAAGGTATATAGAAGGACATTGTCCTGAGAGCAACACAATAAAATCTTCCAATCACAGATTTTAGTTTCCATTTCTCAAACATAGATATGCCAGTACTGAAAAATGTAAGGCTGATGCTCAAGAACATTATTTGTTAGAAATCATGAGGTCTGTTTCCCCTGCACACAGTGATGTTTCAGTAGCATTCATTCCCCCACTTAACCTTTAGGTTTCCTTCTCCGGTCAGGAACTCTGAGTAGCCGGCGTCGGTGGCGAGCAGCCCCACGAACTGCATGGTGGGGCGCTGCTGGATGAAGGCCTCCACAGCCCTGTCAGTCACATGCTTCCTCCCCGAAACATCCAGGGACACCAGGTGAGGCAGGATATCCTTCTGTTCCAGTAAACGAAGTGCTATGTCTGAGGTGAACTGTTTGTCATCCGAAATATCAAGGTGATTTAGGTATTTTAGTTCTCTTATAACATCCAGAATCTGGGTTGTGGTCATTTTCAAGCATTTCAGGTGGTGCATGGTCAAGGACTTGAGACGGTCTTTGCAGGTGAGGAGAGCTGTTATATCAGTGACTGAGGTGTTTGATATGTCCAGGCTTTCTAATCTGGGGAGAGAAGCAACATCTGCCAAGTCCTCGTTGTAGAACAGAACGTTGGTGATACTCAAGGCGCGCAGCCCAGACAGCTGGCTGAAGCACCTCTCGTACGGGTCTTCCAAGGAAAGAGTCAGTGAGTTCAGCACCAGGCATTGCAGGTTTTGTTGGATCCATTTATTGCTGCCCAGTCCACTTATAATGTCAGTGATTGTTATGTCTGCGTTGACCCCAGTGGCATCCAGCTCCACCAGCTTGTGATGGCAGAAGGCTTTCCGAAAGGCCACGGCGGAGATCTTCGCTTTCCGGATACACGCCCGCTTCAGGCGCATCTGGGTGCCTCGGAAGATGCCCACAGTCCCATCATTCAGAAGCCCTGGTGGAAAACAGCATTAGCATTTGGCTCCAGTGCTACAGAACATCACTTGGAATTGAAGAACACAAAGGGTACACAGTGTTAACAAAAACAAAAAAAAAAAATCAATTGCAAAGTGGTTTGTCTTGGATCATTATGTCATTGACCCCAACATTTTGCATTTGGGATTCCACTTGTAACGTGATGATCCCAGGTTTAAGAACAGGACAGGTAAGTTGTAGTAGAGCCACATTTCATGTTTGGTTCAGAACATGCAATAAATGTGGATATGACTCAAAAACCACTCAGGCTGCTGCCTGCATTTGCTGGATTTCCTCACTGAACCGTGAGGTTAGACATGTGCTAAAATCAGATTTTCCAAACTCCTGAAAGTCATTCTTCCCTGGTGACAGTTCTGTAAACATCAGGATAGCACCAGCAATCAATGATCTCTTCATGCTCTAACTCAATTGAGTAATTTAGCATTTGATTGAATTCATAAGTAGGATCAATACACTAAAGTAAGCTAATTAAGTTCTATATATCCCTCAGGAAGAAGGTAGGAGTGTTGCTCAGAAACCAACTGAATGTGAGAAAGAAACCTAAGAAGTGATTAAAAGAGGAGAAAGAGGTGGACAAGGAAAGGGTGGGAAAGAGACAAAAACAGCAATGAAGTAATCAAGAAAGGAAATGCAACAATCTTGTCTGAAATTATGATCTTTTTTGCTCTGTAACCTGATGACTGCATAAGCAGGGGTTTTTTTTGCAGCATACTGGCAACATCTGAAATAACTGAAACAATACATTTAGTTCCATGCACAGCACTATCCCAAATGCATTAAAAATGCCAGGATTTCTTATTTGTACCTTATCAACAGAAGGATTACTGCTCTATAGAAAGCCATAGGATTGGGGTATGGTTGCACAAGCATGCACACAAAAGGAGTAGGAACAACATGCCCTTTTAGTTTCACTCTGGAGAGTTATAGTTGTCAACACTTCTGGTTTTTCTCTCTTCTATTGAAGCATATTGAACACAGAAGAGAAACTGCAAATGCAATATTTTGAATAAAAATATCATAGCCACCACAGTTTGAAGTCACAAGCTAATAATTGACTCTGTGACAAAGTCAGATTAATTTTGACTTTGCAGGGCTTTCTAAAGAGCAAATGGTTAGGGCATTTCTGACCCAGCATTCAGGGCATTCCCTTTTGCAGAGAAATCAAAAGTATGGAGTGAAACAAGTGGTAACCAGCAAAAAAAACCAACAACAACAACAAAGGTATGTAACTATAATTTGGTTAAAGTATTGCTAAAATGCTCCTTAATTTTTGCTTCTCTATTCATTTAAGGATCAGGGTAGGCTCTCCCACTGGCCTATCTGAGCCACACCCTGTTTATCTGGTCTGTACGTTTTTCCTCCTGCACTCTGACATAGTGTTTGTGATGTTCTGGTGTCTCAAACTACCATCAGCACTACAAGCACCAATAAGTTTCTGGTAATTCAGTTTCCTTGAATCTGATTTCTTGGGACTGTTCTAAATCATTAATTACTAGAAAGTAGTGTATATTGAAGATGAAAAGTTCTTTTTTTGAGTTTGTCTTTTTTTTTTTTTTAGGACCACTCCTGTTATTGCTGAGTAGAACAACTTGAGAAAACTAGAACACCAATTTGTGCACTGTTAAGACCCAATCAAATCTGCACCTACAGGACAGGGCACTTGGCCTCTTTGCAGTAGTTTCTCTAGAAAATTCAGAACATGCAATAAATGTGGATATAACTCAAAAAACACTCAGAGTCATGCTCTGGTTTTCACAGATGTTTATACTACTCTTGAAAGGGACTGCTTCTGAGCAGAAAATTCCACTTCAACAAAAGGGCTGAAGGAGATGAGAAACTATTTTAATGACAATCACAAGATTATTTCCTAATTTAAATCACACAGACACACAGTAAAGAAAATTCAATTAATTGCTCTGCGAGAGAAATGGAAATATTTGAGTGCTGCCAGATGTAGCAGAATCAAATAAATCTTATTTTCAAAGTGATTGAAAGAGCTATTAAAGAATGTTCACTTAAAAAGGAGCATTAAATTACAAACCCCAAGACAAAGGTCTTTCTATTTAGACCTATCTATATGGCAATGCAACATTCAGATGAAGCTGTGAAAAGTGAATTTAACAGAAATTCTCTGTTAAGAGATTAAGGAAGACAGATTTAACAGCAGCCACACTAGATTCTACTAGAAAATACAGCAAAACTGCAGTGTCACATTCTAGTCAAATATTTCCCCTGGTGACCCACAAAGAATTGTTTTTACCATTAAATGCCATCGTCTGCAGCAATCGATCAGCCACTTCTTGAGGAAACATTCCTGGCTCCTGCAAGCAGAGTGTTCCATCCTGCCTTTCTGTGCAGAACTTCTCTAGGTTGGCAGTCAGGAATTTCAAACAGATATCAAGTAAAGAATAAGGAGAAGCTTCCTCCTGTCATAAACAAAACACAGTGAAACAAAGGAGATTTAGTCAAATCATCTGTGAATCTTGCACCACTCTATCATGACCAGTCTGCTTTGTTGTCTTCAGCCCTGCTTGTGTGCAGGGAGGATGAAAAGCAATTGCTGGTAAAATGTTTGGGATTTATGAAGTCTACAGGGAATTAATCAAGACACGCTAAAAATTTTTCAATCAAATTTACTTCTTGATTTTAAAAGATTTATTTTAATTTTTCATTTAAATCAACCCATATGATATGTCTACTACCAACCTGGCTTAGAAATGCAGGTAAGTCAGGAGTGATTTTTGATACTGAAAGGGCAGCTAGAGCTTCACAGCAAAAAATGGAACTCAAGAAGAACAATTTAAATTCCAATAAGGTAACAAATATTACAGTATTCTTTCTGCTTACAGACACTAATTTCCTTATTTTTACACTAAGCACCTGAAAATCACCTACAGTAGAATCCTGGGTACAAGGGACAAGGCAGAATATAAACCTGAATTTTTCCTTCTCAAGACTGTACATCAATCCACCAAAATCTGAAAGGTTTTTCTATTCCATGTCTAATAATAGCCCAGTGTTTTCAGTCACAGATTAATCAACATAAAGAATGACACAGAGCTCTGTGAATCATCCCAGCAGCACACAAAAGGCCGAGTGACTGGTACATACTCCCCCAGACAATCTTGAAAATAACAAAATCAACTGTTGCCAGGTCTCATCTGTAGGAAAAACAGAGGCCTGCCTTTTATTCTGGAAGTTCTGATAATACCACCTTGCTCTCCTAGCTCATAGAACCTCTTTGCTGTTGCTCCATTTGTCCAATATGCTCACCACAGAAGTACAGAAATAGAGAAGGGGTTCTACAGAAGAAATGGAGAGGAAATGGCAGGAATCAGGCTTCCAAAATAAGGTGGATACGTTTGAAGAGTGGGAGGTGCCAGATTAGGGCAAAGATGGAATGGAGCTTATCTCTAATGAATCATGTATTGACAGCAATGAGAGACTGCAACTTAATAGTTCCTGAAGGCTTAAGTACAGGTTTGGGAACTAGAAACTCCAAATTATTCAAATACAAGCTCTTTCTGCAGCTTTTGACATACAGCTTCCAACTCCTCTGACACAATTTTGCCAAGTGCTTATTTTTTATTTTCAAAAATCCTGATTGTTACTTCTTATGTTGAAGAAACAGGAGTTACTTTGTGATGAGACTTGCTCACGTTACCAGAAAACAGCAATTTTGGCTGCCTCCAATCTTAAACTGGTATGAAAAGGACAGAATTTGGAACTGTGAATGTCTTTTGTTTCTTTATAATGTGCAACAATGCCTGAAGTACTTCTGAAGAGACAAAACAACCAATTATTCTAAATTAGTGCATTTTTTAAAGGAAACAGTAGAAAAAAAATCTGTTTAATTTGAAATTAATACACACACCCAGGATTTCTATGACAACTGTCAAGTCCAACAAAAATCAGAATCTTTTACTCAAAGACATATGAAGATTATTCACACTGAAGCAAAGACACCCTCATCTCCCAATAGATCTTGTGTTTCTAATTTGATGCTTAAATATAACAAAACCAGAATACTGGCTCTCTTCATTCTTTCTGGCACTATTCCATAATTTCTGCCAGAAAAGCTAAAACACTTTTATATATTGGTGAGCAAATTCCAATGAGAATTTTTAGCTTTCCAGATAGGCCACTAGCATATGACTCAGAAAACTATTTTTTCAACCAGTATCTGTAACTGGCCCATCTGCATTTTGGAGATGTTGTTTAATTCTCATATAAAATAATCTCTTCAGAGGTCCATACAGGACACCTCCATACAATAAAGGAGTCAAATTCACAAGCAGGAATCAATTACACTTGCAAACAACCCAGTATCATTATTAATTCCATTTATACCAGTTACAGGAAGCATTTGTGCCTTCACCTTGTTGCCAACAGGCTGAAGAAACCCACCTAACACAGGCTGCAGTGGTACCCTGGGCAGGCAGGCAAAACATTCTTATCTGATCTAATAAAGTCCCCTGACAAACATCATAAAATCTCTTTCCTGGACTGACAGCTACTGAAATAGATCCATTTGAACACAGTCTGTAAAGCTTTATGTCAGCCAGAGGCATTCCTTTTCTCAGCTTCTCTTTACTTAGAGAGAATATTGCCCAGTTAAAAACCTTGTAACAGAAGGGGTCTGTGGTATTCAAGCTCCTGGAAGGTTGGAATTGAAGTGCTTCTGTCTGTAACTCTGCTTTTCAGGAGCAACTTGAAAACAAACCTGGCATTTCTCTTCAGCTCATTTCACTTTCTGGTTCTAATACTCCAAGGAGAAACTGTAAATGTGTGTCATCCACAGCACAGTTTGTCTGTTAGCTTTTTCCTTTAATAGAGATCGTCCAGCAGTATTTGACTAGAACTTTTATTATGTGTGTCTTTTTCATAGACATCTGAATTACCTGATACTGCCACATAACCTCCCAGCTTCCTTCATTCAATCAAATTTATAGTAAATAAATAAAAAAATTCCCCAAAACACAGAACAGTGGATGACACGATACAAGCCTGGGAGTCTTCACTAGCTAAAACATTTAACAGTGATACATCTAAAACCAACTAGATTATGGAACAGTGTAAAAAAAAAGTAGAGTATTTGCATTTAGATGGGCTTTTGAAGGCTTATTTAAAATATTTCTTTAAAAAAATATAACTTTATAAAGGCTTAATATAACCAAAGCAACAACAACAACAAAGGGTCAGAGTGGTGGAGTAGGGGAGAAAACTGCCTGGCTGCTGGCATGCACCAGTAATGCAATCCACCAGCAGGCTGCAATGCAATACAACTGCCACGGGCTGTCGGTCGGGTCAGGTCACAGCCCCGGGGGGTTCTCACCAACGCTGCTCCGTATTTCCCTGGAAAAACGTTTGCAAGCGACTTTAAATCCTGCTTGGATGTATTTAACCTGTGTTTCAAAAGGCAGTTAAAAAGAACAAAAAAAGAGCTTAAGGAGATGTATTAAAGCACACGGAGTAAGCTAGAGAATCTTAAGGGTTGGGCTTTTCCCCACTTAATAAACCAGGATAAAATACTGGAAGACAAAGAGCAATTTCAGCTCTAACAAACACTTCTGTGATGTACTCCCCAGTTGTTACACCTGACTGCAGACTCGGTGTGACACAACCCAAATGCATAATGTCTCTGAGCAGGCTCCTCTGCTTCCCTCTCTCTGAAAGTCTCAAAGAGGAGATGGGATAAAGGACAAGGGATTTTCCAAATTTCTCTCACACAATTAGCAGGAGAGAGAAAAAAAAAAAAAAAAAAAAAAAAAAAAAAAAGAGGAGAGGAGAGGAGAGGAGATTTAGAGCCTTAGTCTTGGTGTTGGATGCACCTTGTTTCTAACTGCTTTCCACCTCTCCACAAGCACCAAAACTTTACTTTCTTAAAACGGACATTCTTCAGATGAGCAAGTTACCAACTGAAGCAATGGTCATCACAGTTCTTCTAAGCACTACTAAAGGCAAGGCACTGAGAAATAAACAGTTCTGTTATTTATGTTATGAAGCAAGCTTTATGATTATCCTACTTAAATGGAATTAAGCTGATGTAGGTGATGTATTAGGCAGCCTCAAGGAAGGGTTATGCTCAATATCACATATAACATTTATTTAACTACTCTGGCAGAACAGGCGGGAACATACTGATTAAAGCTGCTAGCGATAAAAAGTTGGCAGGGATCACAAGCAGTCTAAGATTAAATTGTGCCACGTTAAAACTGCATAGTAAGGCCATATATTTCAAGATTAATATCAAGAACTTCAGATACGAGTTCATCAATTAGGAACCAGAGAGAAGAACCTGAATGGTTTGCTTAACCACACAAAAACAACGTGAGGGAGCCAGGAGAAGCATCAAGCAAAAATAGAAGTATTTTCAAGACACTTGGATATCTCATGGGGTGATTTATGTGAAGAGATACCTGCACCATTTCAGTTTCAACATAACAGCTACTGGAATGCTCCAGGAAAAAATAAAAAGCCTGTTGGGAGCAGGAAATGAAACCAGCTCTTCTTAGCCTAGCAGACCAAGAGGTGAGACATCTAAATGCTTCCTATAAATACAGCAGAGTGAATAAGCTACAGAGGGAGGAAAAAAAAAAAAAAAAAGCTATTAATGTGAAGCACAGAGCCAGCACAGCAACAAAGGTGCATAGAAATGCCAAGAAATCCAATTTTGCCACAAATTTACACGTCAGTATACCTAAAATATCAAAGAATTTAAGTTCTACCCTAGTCCACCGAATAGAACAGCATATGTAGAACATACCTACTTTTAAAATACAGATTAAAAACCGCACTTTATTAGAGGATTGCATGATGAGACTGGACAGCCCAGGAAGGTCCCCTAGTCCTTTAAAAGCAAATCTGCACACTCATCTCTCAAGCAGAGGAGCGATCAGAACAGGACCCCTGTGTCCCGTTCCGAGGCGTGTCAGAGACAAACCCCGTCTCTCCGCCGCCGGCTCTGGCCAGCTCCGCACCCAGCCAAGGCCCACGCACCGCGCACCCCGCACACCCACGCTGTCCGTGACACGGCTTTCAGCCCCCGGACAAAGCCAGCCCCGAGGGGAAAAGTGCTGTTGAAGGGCTGGGCTGCCCCCAGACTCGTGGGGACGGCTGGAGGACGGGGCAAGGCAAGGGCTGGAGGAAGGGCTGCTCTGCCCTTCATGCCGGCGGAGGAGCTCTGCCCGCCGGGCTGCACCCTGCTCTTGCCTGGCGGCAGCCGCAGCCCCTCGGCCCTACAAGGTGCTGCGAGAGGAGCCGCCGAACAGCGGCGAGCCCGGGCCGGCCACCGGCCCCGCGGCGAAGCCGGAGCGCACCGGGCACGGCTGCCGCTGCCCCTCCGCATGGCGCCGGGCTCCAGCCTCCCCTCCGCCGGCTCCCATCGCCCTTTTACATAATGGTCAGGGCGGCAGGCGCCGCGGTTACACAACCGTCAAGGGGCCGAGGGCTGCCGGCCGCGCTCGCCGTGTAAGTGAGGGGAAGGACGGACCCGCCGCGGCTCCCGCCGGGTCGCTCCCGGCTCTGCCCCTCAGGGAGAGGGGGGCGAACGACAGAGATGCACGCCCAGGGCCCGCCTCATGCCCGCTCCGGCCTCACCTGCCCGGGCGCCCACCGCTTACGGAGCGGAGCTGAAGCCGCCATAGCGGCCCCTTCCCCTCTGCTCCCCTCGGCCGCGCGCTGTCACCCCGGGGCGGGAGAGCCGCCGCTTCCCGCCCACCCCATCCCAGCCCCTCAGCGGCTCCCGGGGCCGCAGCAGCCCGCGCTGTTTACTCACCATCGCGGCGCTGGGTGCCGGAGCTGAGCTCCCAGCGAGCCGGGTCCCGGAGCTTGGCTCCCTTGGTTTTTTTTTCCTTTTTCCCCCCCTCCCCCCCCTTCCCCCCCGGTTTTCCCCCCCCCCCCCCCCAACCCCCCCCCCCCCCCCCCGACCTGGAAGTGAATGTGCCGGGACACGGCCAGCCCGCCTCCCTTAAAGGGGCCGCGCCTGGCACACGCTGCCTGCTCTTCGCCCGAGTGGGAGCCGTGGAATCTGGGTTTGAGGATGACAAGCGTGAAGGGTCAGGAGAAGGGTCTGTGCCTCAGCAGAACGCCTTGGCCCCCCACCGTGCTACGGGAGGCCCCCCCGGACACCCGGCTGTTTGGGGAGAAGCCGCCAAGCGCCGCCGGCTCGGTCCCGGCAGAGGGGACAGAAGCGCTCGGCTGGCAGATCCTTGGCTGTGGGTAACCCCTCACAGCCCTCACAGATCAGCCTCTGTAACGGAAATGTTTCCTGCCCAAACTAGTTTATTCTGATAATACGAAAAATAAATCCAGCACAATAGGGTTTCCTACCTGCTTTGAAGTTGGAGAGAAGCTTTGCTGTAAGCTTTTAAATAAAATCATTTCAGGTTTCAGATACAGCAGTAGTGATGAAAACTTGTCTGCCAACAAATCCATACTATCATCTCTTGCTAGTAAGATACACAGTTATTTTTTGGCTCGAGATGCAAAGTAACTCTGTAGATCTTACCTTCTGACAGACAGGTCTGTGGGTTTAGTCAATAGTACTGAAAACAAGATTTTGACTTCTTATGGACAATGTGTGTTAACTCCAACCCAAATACTGAAAAGTCTGAAAAGTTTTAGGGAATTACTTAACATCCCAGCAGCAGATCTGGCAGGTGGTGCCACCAGTCTGACTGGCAATGGTTCTTGCAATTAGCTCTGGCTGTTAAACACCCTGGTTTCTCCCTGTGGGAGCCTGTGCTCAAGATTTAACTAGGTTTTATTTACCCCAAAAGTTGAACAGGCCAGTGTTACGTTACTGAATTTGGGAGACAGAATTCTCAATTATTCTTTGAAATTCAATTTAACACATATAGTCTTCGAAACTAATTATAACTCTAAGCCATTTGTCATGTACATGTGTAATGTGAATCACAGACTGGTTTGGGTTGTAAGGAACCCTTAAGGTCACCTAGTGCAACCTCCCTGCAGGGAGCAGGGACATCTGAAGCCAGAGCAGGTTGCTTAGAGCCCCATCCAACCTGGAATGGTTCCAGGGATGGGGCAGCAACCACCTCTCTGGGCAGCCTGGGACACCCTCATTGTAAAAAATTTCTCCGTCACATCTTGTGTGAATCTGCCCTTTGTCTTGTCCAAACAAGCCCTGCTGAGAAGATCCTCCTCATCTTTCTGACAGGCTCCTTTAAGTCCTGAAAGGCCACAACAAGGTCTCCTGGGAGCCTTCTCAGCAGCCCCAGTTGTCTCAGCCTGGCCTCCCAGCAGAAGGGTTCCAGCCCTCTGATCATTTCTGTGGCCTCCTCTGGACCCGCTCCAACAAATTCATGTCCTTCTTGTGCTGAGGACTCCAGAGCAGGACCCAGCACTGCAGGTGGGGTCTCAAAGAGTATGTGCTGCTATACTCACAGAAAATTCACCTTGTGCTCAAAACTGCTGGAACTGGATAGTGTGCCATATTTGGTACAAAAACCCTGAAACCATGGCTGTCTTGAATTCATCCACAGCTGGAGATCCAGGGTTTGTGGTGTGGTGTCGACTGCTTCCTGGGCTCCAGGGGGTTTCAACAACCCTGTCTGTGCCCGTTGACACAAAGCATCTGAGGTGTTTTATTGTGCTACAAAAAGAAGCAGCTGCTGCTAACACTCAGCAGCAGCCTCCCCCCGTTCTAAAACTAAATTGAACATCATTTAGTTGTTAATCCCAATCCCAGACAAAAGCACCCAAGCACCCAGCCCTGGCTCCTGAGCCGTGTGTGGTGTATTAATGTATACGGTGATGTCTCGACTTAATGGTTTGATGGTCCTGAACAAGACCTCAGAAATACGCATCCAAGGGTGCAAAACTGCAAGTCAAACACTCAAACCGTATTATCGTTTGAACTGCAGCGTTGTCAGTCCCTGCTGCTGGCGGGAGGGGGACGCCGGGGCGGCCAACGCGGGGACTTCATCGCCGAGCCTGCTCGGTCCGGCGCCGGTCGGTACCTCGGCGTGGGGAGAGGAGCGGCCGGGGAAGCGGCGGCACCGCGGTAGCGGGGACAGGGCCCGGGCCCGGGATCGGATCGGGACAGGCACCGGCACCGCGACAGGCGAGCGGCGACGCATCGATCGCTCGGCGCTCGCCGCAGGCGTTGCATCGATCGCTCGGCGCTCGCGGCGGGCGGCCGGCTCCGGCATGGCCGGGTTCATCAACTTCGAGGACGAGGAGGAGGTGAAGGGCTACCTGGAGAATCTGTATGCCGAGTACAGCTACTCCTGCTACAAGGAGAAGGATCCGGACGGTAAGCGGCCTCACCCTCACCCCCTGCCCTCCGCCCCGGCGCCGCCGGCGGCCTCAGATCCCTCACCGGTGCCCTGCAGGCTGCCAGCGCCTGGCCGACTACCTGGACGCCGTGAGGAAGGACTTCGCGGCGGCGGCGAGAGTGCTGCGCGAGAACTGCGAGGCGAACGGGCACAGCGAGAGCTGCTACAAGCTGGGGACCTACCAGGCCATCGGCAAAGGTGGGCCGGGGGTGGGCAGACCTGGCGCTCGTGTCGAGGCCTTCTCGTCCCTGCCCTGCCCTGCCCTGGTGCCCCTCGAACCCGCCTGCCTGAGCTCCCGCTGACTCGGTGCGGTGGTGGAAGGTCGCGGGGGTGTCGCGGGTTCTTCTCTGGTGGCTCTGCCAGCAGCTTGGACCCCTCGGTGTATGGGCATTGTTTTCAAAGGTGCTGAGCACCTGCATTCCCTCCTGAGCTTGAAGGAGGAACTGCTGGTCCTGTCCCTGTGATAAAAGCTGGGAAGGGTGGAAAACCATAAACTGCTTCCTTCTGAATAATCAACTTAAAGTTCACCACGTGTATTATTTTTATTACAGTTAAGCCTGTATAAGCAGTAAGTATATCCACTGCTGAATGTTGCTCTCTGTTCCTAAAATTTGGATTCCCTCTCATCTTATCCTTTTGAGAGAAAATAAGGGAAGAAATGAACTTACAGACTGGTAACACTGCTTACAGAAGTAGGCCCCAAGTCTGCCCAAAATGTATCCACGGATAGCATGGGAAGCAATTAAACTAGTGAGGCTTCTCTAAGCTGTTGTGATTACTGGAGGTGTATATGTGGGGGGGGCTTCATAACTTTAAGACAGCAGCAAAATGTTTGAAACTATGGTAGTGTCTCCGAGTCCTAAATTTGGCCTGTAGCATCCAAAGTGAGGGATGCTGCATTTCCCAGGGAGCACTGGGAAGCCTGCTGTAAAGCAGAGAGCTCATCCCAGCATGTTCTTACAATAATCCTTTCATTTCTTGGCCGACAGGTGGACTCACTGCAGATTTGAGAGCTGCCTATAACTCTTTCATGAAGTCATGTGAGAAAGGTGGGAAGAAGTCAGTGAATGCCTGTCACAGTGCTGGGCTGCTGGCTCACGATGGGAGAGTAAACGACGACAAGCCTGACCCTGCTGTGGCTAGAGACTATTACACAAAAGCCTGTGATGGCAGCTTTGCTCCCAGCTGCTTCAACCTCAGTGTGATTTACCTGCAAGGGGCCCCTGGGGTCCCCAGGGACATGAACCATGCTCTGAAGTACTCGCTGAAGGGCTGTGAGCTGGGTCACATATGGGCTTGTGCCAATGCCAGTCGAATGTACAAACTGGGAGATGGCATTGAGAAGAATGATGCTAAGGCAGAGGAGCTGAAAAAAAGGGCAAAGCAGCTGCATAAAGAACAGAAAGAAGCCCCAAGTTCTTTAACGTTTGGGGAGTAAAACTGTCAGTTGTAGTTATTAAGTGAACTTGTCATTTAAATTGGGAGCATATGGTTTTCAGTTATATATAAAAATAAATACCCTGCAAATATTTGCATATGCAAATAAACATCTTTTTTGTGGCTGCAACAACATGAGCAATTCTGCTGTGCCTGTCTACATTTTTACATACACAGATTCTAAAGTGTAATGCTTAGATCCCTCACCTTCTTTAAAGAGAAAATAATCTGTCCTTCTGGAAGTTTGTCCTTATGGTTTCAGGTATGAAATGGGTCCACAACATCCTCTTGGTTTTCCCTTCACTGCCAATGTTTATAACCAGGAATTGTGGTTCTGCACTGGGCTCAGGCTGAACAGGCTGCTGTCAGGTAGAGGTTTCTGCTCTTCAGAGACTGTCATGAACCCCACATATTTTCTGAGCTAACCTTCTACTGGAACAAACACAGATTTTGCTTTCACATGATGTTTTAAGTCTCACCACTTAATGTGAAAAACATATTTGCTTTCTTTGGCCCCCAAGATATTGTCCTTTGCTTGTATTGTCAACTTTGTTAGCTGTGGGAAGTTTGCCCAGGCTGCCTGTTGATCCTGGGCAGTGCCTCTTTCTAGGTCCAGGAGAACAGGCTGCCTTAGGCCCTGAAAATGTGAAGTTTTTCCTTGGTCAGCTTAGATCTATGAACATTTAAGTCATGTTCAGATCTTTCCAAGCCCAAAACAGTAATGAGCCTGTAAGGCAATATGTAGATAGGAACATCTCTGCCTATAGATCTTGCAAATGAAACAGGCAGGAGAGAAAGGAACTGAGTTAACTCTGCTGGGCTAATTCAGTGAGACAGGAGGAAATAAGAGAGCTAGGAATTGGTCTAGATCTGCTGAATCACAGATGAGTACCCAAGGCCAGAGAGGCTGTTTCAGACAAGGCATGGGCACAGGCTTGAAATACCTTTAGCCTAAATGTGCTTAGCATCTTGCCAACTGGTTTATTACTGTCTGAGCACCACGTGTGCCTGGATGCTTTAGGATTATTCAATACACAGTGGTCACCCCTTATTCAATTATACACAGATTGTTTTACTTTCCTACCTGCTGCTCAAATACCTCATTCTACTATTTACAATAAGCAACATTTGTTAACTGATCAAGTTTTGGACTGAAATCTGTAGCTGATGGATTGCAAACTGTAACTAGACATACACCCTCTGAAGCAGTTGTATAATTTTGGTGTTTAGAAATATGTGCAAACTTGGTGAGCTCTGTGTGTATGTTTTTCTGTAAATTTACTCTTGAGTTAGAACATGGATGCTCTGGCTGTGGTCTGATTAAAGATACAGACTCACTGTGGAGATCAGTCAGGTGGGAGAAGAAGCAACACTCATTTGGCTACTGCCACAGTTGGAAGCAGGATTGTTAGAATGCTGCCTAAGGTGGAGCATGGAGGAACTGAAGTCGTTCTGCCAGCTTTACTGCCCTGTGAACAGACAAGAGGATGTGCCTGCTGCTGGAATAAGCCCCGGTGCAGAGATGAAAGGGGAACACTCTAACGACAGGTGGCAGTGTGTGAAAACCATTCTTGCCTAGGGTGGGTGTAAGGCCTGAGGCCCTGCAACAGCCTGAAAAAAAAAAAATACAGCAGTGATGACAAAGGTGAGATTCATTTTTTTCTGTTAACACAGTATTATATGGCACCTCAAGAAGGTAAACCTCATTTAGAGAAGATATTTTGCCTGTTTTTTTGCCAGGTTCTATTCTGGGCATTTATTTGACTTGGGAAAGGTGAGTAAATGCTACCTCTGCAGGGTGTACCAGGCCAGTAATGAAATAGTTTGGAGGCCATGGGTTCAAAAATAAGCAATTACAGGTGGCTCAGAGTGTTGGAGAATTGGGTGACATTTTATACCCTCTTTTTTTTTTTTTTTTTTTTTTCTGAGTTTGTAATTCTCCCTGCCTCTCAGTGGCTTGTTCAGCATCTCTGTCCAAACAAACCTGCTGCACTGGAGGCTTTCTCCCTCCAGCACTAACAACTGTCAGAGATCCCCTCCCCAAGAGCTTTCAGTGCACACAGCCGACAGGCACCTGGGAAGCTCCTCAAGGAAAGTGACACACACTGCAGGTAATTAAAGCCACAAATAAAGTGTGTGTCGCAGGGAGGTTTTTTCATGGCACTTCAGAATTTGGAGACTTGTAGAGTTTAAATATTATAAAATGAGCTATTTTCATCAAAGCTGTCAAGTGCCTTAATATAGATAAGTTTATGAAGTATTCAGTTTTGTACCACTGTTTGGAAAGGCAAACCCAAATTAGGGAAGTCTCTTTTATTACACTAGAACACCACTGAAAACAGTTTAGAGTGTTTTCAGGCTGTGTCTGAATAGTTTATGCCTGTTCTGCACACCCCCATATCTTCTTACACAAGTATCAATGATGCTGTAATAGATGCTTTAGATGGGTAAAGTCCTCTCCTATTTGACTAGTTTCTCTCAAAAAGAAAACCCGTCAGCCAGTCTCATTGCAGCATATTCTGAATTCAGTGTGGTTAATGCAGACTATAGCAGACCACAGACCCTACTCACAGCTGTCTGTTCCCAACCCAGAGGTTTTGTTTAGGAGACAAAATCCCTTAAGAGGTGAAAATTATACTGCAAATCTTGACTTAGAAACATGTTGCTTAGATTTTCTTATGGTGTTACCAAAATGCCAGTATCTTCCTTCTCTTTCTTTTTACCAAATGCTACAAAGGATACATACAAAGTCCTCTTGGGAAGAGAAGTGTTCCTCCAAAGCCACTGAGGTCAGAAAGAGTGGTAGATACATAATCATGATGGCATACCTGGAAATAAGGGAAATCTGTTCATCTCTTCAGGATCAGTGGATTGTCATAACAAATACAGGAGTTTATCTTCACAGCTCCTACAGCACTCTCATTTTCTTGCATTGATCTAAGCATACAGCCAACCTCCTTTGATAGAGCAGCACCAGACTTCAGAAGGAATGGTGACCAACTCTAGTTAATTAAACGGCCCTAAGAATACCTGGCTTTAAGTGATGGCAGCATTCACTGCAGGCTGCTTCCTGCAGCTATGAAACCATTGCCACTGCAGTCCTGCAGTTGTCCTGAGATGTAAACACCAGCACCATGTTGTGCTCTGGTGGTATCATTTGGACAAATGATGCTTTCAGGGAAAGAAGCTGTGTGACACTGTAGAAACAGAAAACAGTCTTGTTCTAGTTGTTCTGGTTCTGTGTTGTATTGTAATGAAAGGGGTTTCACAGCTTGCTTACCTTTTATTCACTGTCAGTATGAACTTCTCTCTGTGGTGTGTGTGTGAAGGTAGTTCTTGCAGCTGCATGCACCACCTAGATGGATGGGCTGGGAGGCTCTGTAGGTGTAATCAGCACACCAAGAAAGAAAAAGAATAGTGTTCTTTGTGACACTACAAATGTTCTGTGCAGTGTGGAAAGCAATTCACTCAGCTGGCAATTTTTCACTTCTTCATGTGAGAAAGAACTCTCCCAGGTAGCTCTTCTCCTCCTTTGGTAGCTGGAGAAGGAAGAAATCCTCCCTCCCTTGTGCTTTCTAGCACCTCATCCACTAGACCTCAGAATGATACAGTTCTGCTCAGGGCTGGGCTTTTTCAGGGGTGAAGCAAGAAGGCAGAGAGAGGAAAAGGAGTCATGGTACAGCAAGAAATAGATTAGAAATAAGCAATATACCCGGTTGTATTATTACTGCAACAGTTTGTGCTGGGGTAACACCCAGGGGTTCAATTCAGGTCCTGGTGTTAGGTCATTTGTGTGCCCCTGGAATGTCACCCTCAAGTCAGAGACACAGCCTAAGGTTCAGGACACAAGGGCCCTGGTACATATTTCAGTGTCAAACACTAACTAGTACTTTGCTCTGATTTTGCAGACACTGTATCAGCAATATGGCCCAGAATCCACACAAAACAGATTCCTCCAATGCTCTTAAGACTTTAATGATCCATTCTGTGCCAGATTTTCAAAGCCTAATTTCATATGCCATATCTGTAGCCTCCCAGAGCTTTCAGTTTTTGGTATCCACACTTGAAGCAAATACAATAACTACTAATTACAGTAATTTCAGACTATATCACATCTTTGATTTATTGTTATTGCCTTCTACTGTAACACCAGTTACAATTACCAATCGTATATTCATTCCAAATGTGATGTTTTCTACTTACATACACACTTTGGTTTACAGTCTTGTTTGCAATATGGCAATAAGGCTTTGTGATAAGAGCCTTTTTCATAATCCTTTTTACCCCTAGACCAACTAGTAAGACGATTTTGTGATATGGAATTAAAAAACTAAGGCCACTTTGGAGTGGTGACTTCAGAGGGGGATTTGTGAGCAGCACAATCATAATGCTGCATACGTAGGCTCCAACTCATGGCTGTGAGGGGAGTTCTCTAGAAGATCTCATACTGCCTATGCAAAACTGAAATGCAGTGCTCTAAACACACCCAAGAGGTCTTCTTAGTGAGAGGCTGCTGGTAAAACAGAAGAAAGAAAGAAAATGAAAACCTCTGTTTACACAGCAGCTGTCACCCACAGAGTTCAGTGAGTTGCAGGGAGCACAGAGCTGTTACTTAGGGCCTTATTTCAGAAAGCCACTGAAGAAAAATGCTGGTTACTTGGCCATGATGTCTTTTCCTAATTTGAAGATGAGGCTAACCTGGACTTCTGTTGGAATTCCTTATCCTGGCAGTGCTCATTTGATACTGAGTGCCCCAGTCTGAGCACTGAGAAGCGGTGAGGTGCTTTCCTACCAACTCTCCTGTGACTGGAAACAAATTTTCCTACAGAGCTTTCTGCTCAGGACACTCACTGCTTTGCACCAGCCTCTTCTGTGAACTGCCAAGGAGGAAACCTGTTTTATTTCTATAGTACAGGAAAGGAAGACAAGACCCTGACAGCTATTGACTTAATTCAGGTAACACCATCTCTGTAGGGGCCCAAACTGATTATTCTCCAAGCAATATTTAGCATGGCAAGGACACAAAATTCTTTACAAGCCAAGAAACACTAAGATGGGAAACTGGCCTTTCAATGTTATTCTGACAATACTTGTGAAGTGTTATTCCAGGAAGATGCAATAATCACCTCAGCACAAGTGTTAATAACTGCTGAAGAGAAAAGAAGCTGTGACACTGTCAACACTTCAAGAAATCTTGCTGTGTTACCCTCAGGAAAGTTTATTTTGTGTGCCTTCTTAAGTGGGATGTTTTCTTTATGTACAGCATTGTTTTGGTTATTTGTTCTGCAGTTGGTACAAAGGAAATATGTACTATCTGTACTTATCAGGTAGGCTGAGACAGAGCAACACCAGCTGTCACAGGGACCCCAACCTGACCCAGACTGGCAGCTCACACACCACAGTGTTTCTGGCCAACAGACACTGGCCCTCAGAGAGATTATATATCATTTCTGGTAAAAAGCTTTAGATACTTTTGAGCTTATTTAGATATTTTAGAATATTTAGATTCTCAGAGCTTATTCTAAGATTTTTTCTGCTAGCTTTTGTGAGTTTTACACATTCCTTAGAACCCCAGAGAGGATGCTAGGGACTGACACAGTTACAAAAGCCACAGAATGTGTGAATAGATTCAATACAAGAGATGTTTTCTGGAGGAGCAGCATGGAAGTTTTGTTACAGCAAACAGTAAATACTTGCTACACCATTTAACAGTTAACCACAATGCCTCTGCAGTGTACTTGCCTTGGTAATTTCTGTTTTCTGTGTATTACAGCATGAAATGCCTAAGTGTGATGTTTGCTGACTGCTCTGTTCATTGCTCCCACAACAGCCTGTGGACATTTCCAGATCGTGCTCTCCCAGCATAGTGACAATGCTGTTCCATTGATGGTTTAAACTGCAACACAAATTGAAAGCTAGTTAATACACTACTATAAATGATAGGTGATAGGTGATCCCTAGTGAGCTGTTCTAATTCTCTATAAACTTTCATAATCTAAAGCTGTTCTAATAAGTGTGTTAAACTAAAGCCTGTGGTCAGAATGTATTTTCTTATGCAGTACTTGTCACTGTGAGCTTTAGGTAAGAATGCAAAACATTCTGCCCTTTCAAATGCAGGATGATTTTGCCTTAGACATCATGTGGTTACAAGATGCAATCTAATGCTGTATTTATACCATAGCAGAGCAGTGGAAGCATTTTCTGTATATTATATTCCCCATTATGATCTTTCAGGAACAATTTCAAGAAGGGATTTTGGCCTATGATTTGAATAAATAAATAACCCCCACTTGATTTCAATTAATGAGCATTTTGCAGCATGGAGCCAGAATATTTGCTGTCACCCCACAAGCAGACACACTGCAACAATCAACCTGAGCCAAACCATGGAAAAGTTTTCCATCTCAGAAGCACCAGTCAAAACACAGGTCTCTGGAGAGCCAAAGGTGAGGTCTTTGCTGGAGTGCAATGCCAGCATCACACACAACCTGGGAAACCAGCCAAAGCAAAGAGCCCTGGTGCTCAGGAGCCCAAGCTAACATTGCTGAAGCTGCTCCTGCCTTGCTTAGTGCTCTTGAAAGGCATTAATGTTGCCTGGGGACATACAGAAGGTGACAAGAAAGTTATAACATCTTTTGATGTTTAAGTATGAAAGAACAAAGCTTTCTGATCCAGTTCCTGTTCACTAGGCTGAATTAGAGAGAGATAGTGAGACCAGGAAACATAGAACCTCAGAAACAAATTGCACTGAACCTTAATACTGAAAAATTTTCTTTCAGAAAGGCCCTTGTGAAGCCTGGGATATTTCTCTGCTTTCGTCGTGACACTGCAAATTGATCAGGTGAGTGTGTGAAGAGGAATTGATTGAGTACTCTCTGTGCTTGGAGGCTTGAACTAATAAGTGACAAACATAAATGCTGTTTCTTGTTAGAAATTGCTGTGTGCAGCACTGCTCAGCCTATGAATATAGTTAAAACCAAAGGGACTCTGTGCACTTTCTGCAGCACATCAAGCATCAGCTTCCCTCAGCTGGGAACTATGTGATTGTTTTAAAGGACTTGTTGGAGTGTAACTTAGCTTGGTCCAAACACTCCAAGAAGATAGTTTATAGCAGAGCTGTTGAAGAAAAACAGGATGAAAAAATACTGGAGTCTGAAAACAAGGGTGGGCCCCCACGAAAATGAGCCAGAATAAATTGCATGGCAGAGCAATCATTTCCAGCTAGAATTTTCTGGTCTTTATAGAAATGAGATCAACTGATTAGTTCAAAGTGAATTCTATTTTTTTTCTCATTGCTCAATCCCTAGAAGAAAGGGGCAGGTAATTCAATTTGGCCTCTGAAGCATCTCCTATTCTCAGAAAAGCATCATAGCAAACTTCTTTCTTCCCTGATGTCTCCAGAGTGCAGCAAGAGCTACAGGGTGTGCAACAGAAAGACTGCTTGGACTCCTTATAGATACTAGACTATTTTGTTTAGCTCTGGAGTTAAACAGGTAGCAATTTCCAGGGCTTGATCCCAGGAACGTGAGAGTTCCAGGGAAATTATCACAACCCAAAGCTGATTTTGCTAATCTGACGAAGGAACCAGATCCAGATCATCACATACTCACATCAGGTCTTTCCTGGAATATAATCCCAAATCAGATCAAATCAGCTCTCAGGTATCTGCAGAGTGTCTGGACAACATGAGACAGAAATCATCCACAAGTTCAAGATCTCCTCTGTTAATTCCTCTACAATCCACACAGGGTGAAACTCCCAGCAGAAATGTGTCTCTATGGCACCAACACATGGCTATAAATGTTTATTTATTAAAGAAGGGCCAGCACAGAATTTAAACCCCTGTGGGGCAGAGGAGGTGAGGGCTGGGACAGAAACACTGTCTTTAATCACAGGCTTCTTCACTCCCTATCTGTGGCCTGTATCTAGCACTGAACCAGTGGGTAGGTGCACACACACACACACACACACACAGAAAGGTCTGTTTTTTGGAAACTGAGGAAGTTTTGTAGTTCAGACCAGCTGTGCATTTATTTGATGGCATTGCAATAGCTGTTTGAAGCACTCCCTGAAGCCATTAAAGGCTGAAGAGTGCTCAAGCACTTTAGATTGCAGGCGGTCTAAGCACTCAGAATGGATAAAAGATTAGAGCTAGCCATCTATATTTAAAAAAACCCCAACAAACTAACCCCACAACAAAACCCAAATGTTCTTATGATCTGGAGAGCTTTTTTTGTGCTGTCCTCTCTATATGCTATTCAGCTGTTTTTCTTATTTTCCAGTGGGAGGACTGTTCCCTTGGCTACCAGTGCTGGCCTCTAATAGTTGGCATTTGGGCACTCAGAGCTAACAGGATGAAAACATTGCTCCATTTTTCTTTCATTCCTGCAGAAGCCCAGGGAACAACTGGGCAGGTTTCTGGTAGACAACAGCTCCAGGTGATACCACAGCACTGAGCTATGTGATTTTGCCCTGCTGCCTTGCACCCTTCCTGGTGCTGCTCTGGCAGATCTCTGGATTTCTGCTGAGCATGGCCTTTGTCAGAGAAGTGCTAACAAGAGGTGAGGTTTGGGGCTTGTTTCTCTGCCCCCCTGCACAGGAACTAGCACACACCACCTTCAGCTGCTCCTGACAGGTGTATTGCTTTTTAGCCCCATACATCATCATCATCATCAGTACATCATGAGGCATAACACGCACAGCTCAAGCTGACAGGGGGGGCAGGTCACAGCAGACACAGCTAATGCCTGGGAGCTGTAATCAGTGACTCTTAATCTTTCTGGCTTTCTGTATTAAGGACATCGTTGTTTTAGCTTTAGAGGAATGAGAATAGTCTTGCCTCCTCTCAAGATCTCAGGGTCTTGCCTTCATTTGCCATCAAGTCCTCCATGAAACTCCGTTTCATTAAAGCTTCCACACAGTGACCTTTGCACAATAACCTGCTTTCTGTAGTTTCTCCATAATCTGAGGCTGCTCTCATTTAAATTACTGTTATTCTGAGGGAGTCAAATGCATCTTTCTCTACTTAAGTGCCTGGAGCAAATTAATGTCCTCCTGCAGTCGGGAATCGCAACAAAGGGACCATGATTCAGAGGGCAAGGTGAGGCTTATAATCTCTATGGAAACTGCAGACCAGGATGGGCAGAAGAGGAATCAAGAACACAGGTCCATCTGCTGAAGAGAAACCATCGGATCTCAGCCAGAGGTTGAGGAAACAAGGCAATAAATGTGGTGAGAGGAGCAGGGAACCTGGGAAGGGCCATGTGGTGATTTGTAATCACCAAATCCTGTGGCACAGTAAAAGCAAATACTGAATCCACTAACCTGTACTGGAGGGGAAAAAAAGTCATGAATACAGAAAGGCTGCAGTGCCTTTATAGATTCTTTTTCCCCCAGATTTTCTGATGTGCATTTTTTTCCTGTGTTTAATGATGTTTCCAGCAGAAAGCTCATGATTTCCTCAACCAACATGAACACAATGAATGGAGTAACAGGACAACCCAACACCATGGATGCAGGAGTCCTGTCAGTCTAAGGGAAGCCCTACTTGGTTTGAGCCCTATTTAGCTTAGGCTGACTACAGCAGGGCATTGTCTACAACCAGGTGAAGAACAACAGTCCTTTTAGCACACTGGAAAGTGCAGACAGGGTATCAGCATCAAAAAAGATAATTAGCACAGGGTTAATGTAAAAATGCAGCTCATTGCATTGAAAGAGGCAGAATACATGAGAGTGGCCTCTTATACTGGTGATAAGGACTGGCCAAGCATTCTTTTTCAACTCTGCCAAAGTATAACTGCTCTTCATTTTTTATTGGTAGTGCTGTCATTGCAACATGGTAAAAATTAACTGCTTTATTTATTTACTGGTATAAAAAAAAAAAAAAGTTATTTACCTGCCATGTGATATGCTGCTATTTCCACTCCACTGCAAAGATTGCATCAGAAATCCCAGCTAGCAGATTAATACCTGGAATCAGAGGAAAGGTAAATAGTGGAAACCTGCTACTCCCAGTTTCTGTCCTAGGAGAGGTGCTATAAAGTGCTCTACATCCTGAGTTTATTTTAAATACTTTTATTTGAAAGTGAAAGCTCTCCACTGGCTGTGGTCCCATTCCCCAGCAAAGAGGGCCTGTAGCAGTGTCCCCTGCTGGCACAGACAGCCCTGCTCTCTCACCACCCTGGGAAGTACAGCCAAGAGCCCAAAGCTGTTGATCTGACTAAGCAGCCTCAGATGGTTTTACAGCCCTACTCTGGTAAACATGCCTCTAAAGGAGAAGAACAGAGAAGAATACATTGTTCTTTGCAAAAATGGCTTAACATACTTTTCTCTTTTTTCTTTTTTTTTCCAGGCAAAACCTCCCATTTCAGACAAGGGAAATCAGAGGGAGCCCTGTGAGGATGATGTGAAAACAGAACTCACTCACCCTGCCCAGTGAAAAGGCTGGTG
>JAOEGS010023661.1:0-23637 GCA_025447755.1 Corythornis vintsioides | reverse complement strand
AAGGTGGAAAAACATTTATTTTTTCTTCCCAGGAGGCAAGTGGATACTCTGTTTCGAGGTGGTGTGGCAGGAACAGGCTTTTGATCTGGGTGTTCTCACATAATTCACAGCTCCCTCCCTTTCTCTTCTCTGGCTACTGGTCAGTTCAGGTCGCGTGCTTCTCTGGGCACTGTAGACCCAAGGAGGCTGTGAAGAAACTCCCGTGCCGGGCGGGCAAACCCCAGTCCCCTGCTTCCCTTGAGCATCCCTTCCTCTCCCGCAGTGCTGCCTTCCTTCACCAAGATGCCCATGGACCTGACGATCCGCGCGGGCGCCATGGCGCGCTTGGAGTGCGCGGCCGTCGGCCACCCCGCCCCGCAGATCGCCTGGCAGAAAGACGGCGGCACCGACTTCCCCGCCGCGCGCAAGCGGCGCATGCACGTCATGCCCGAGGACGACGTCTTCTTCATCGTGGACGTGCGCGTCGAGGACACCGGCCTCTACAGCTGCACGGCGCAGAACTCCGCCGGCAGCATCTCCGCCAACGCCACCCTCACCGTGCTGGGTACGCCCGCCGCACGCGATCGGCCTGGGGACGAGGGGGAAACGAATCGAGCTGAGGGTGCTGAGCCGTGCAGGGGGTTTCCCAGAGAGGCCCCGTCCCTGGGGGCATTCAGGCTGGAGGAGGCTCTGAGCAGCCTGAGCTGGTTGCAGATGTCCCAGTCTCCCCCAGCCCAATGCATTCTGTGAGTCTGTGATGAGAATGTCTGTTCCCATGTAGATCTAGGTTATCTAGATAATAGAGATGATACGTGCTGCAGCACAGAAACCCTGTGCAGATGGAAAATGCAGAAGTTTGTTTCACAGCCCGTGCACGGTGTCTGATACGGGGGGTGCTATGGGGTTTTTGTTCAGAGGCAGGAGATTCTGTTTACTTCTCAGTTCCTTGGTGTTTTCTCACAACTTTACCCTACCTGACAGGAGGCTGTAGCCAGGCTGGAGTTGGTAATTTCTCCCAATTTACTGATGATAAATGAGAAAAAATGGCCTGTAGTTGCAGCAGGGGAGCATTAGATTGGATATTGGGAAGAAATTCTTTCCTGAGAGTGTGGTTGGGCTTTGGAATAGGCTGCCCAGGGAGGGGTGGAGTCACCATCCCTGGAGGGGGTTAAAACCAAGTAGATGTGGCACTTGAGGCTGTGGGATGTGGCACTTGAGGGATGAAGGTTGGACTGGATGATCCCAGAGCTCCTTTCCAACCATGATGATTCTGTGACTGAGTGTTTTTAGTTGAGTTCTCTGCAATCTCCAGCATGGATGATTTGGCTTTTTTACCTTCTGAGGTAAATTGACAAACTGCAAATCCGAGCTCAGATTCCTTCAGCCTGCTTTTTTTCCTCTGAGTAAGCTTCATTAGGCTTTACTGAGGCATTTAATCTCTCTTCTCCTGTCGAGCTGTGAAGGGACACGCTCCCGTTCTTCCCAGGTGCTTCAGAGTGGTAATGCTGAGTCTCTCCTTCCAGAAACGCCGTCGTTCCTGCGGCCGCTGCTGGACCGGACGGTGACGAGGGGCGAGACTGCAGTGCTGCAGTGCATCGCTGGGGGCAGCCCCCTGCCCAGGCTCAACTGGACCAAGGACGACAGCCCCCTCGTGCTCACCGAGAGGCACTTCTTCGCTGCAGGCAACCAGCTGCTCATCATCGTGGACACGGACGTGGAAGACGCTGGGAAGTACACGTGTGAGATGTCCAACACGCTGGGCACCGAGAGGGGCAACATCCGCCTTCATGTGATCCCCACCCCCACCTGTGACTCCCCCCAGAGCCTCGCCCCCCTCGAGGACGACGGGTGGGCCACGGTGGGCATCGTCATCATTGCCGTGGTCTGCTGCGTGGTGGGCACCTCCCTGGTGTGGGTGGTCATCATCTACCACACCAGGAGGAGAAACGAGGATTGCAGCATCACCAACACAGGTGGGAGACTGAAGGTTTGCCTCAGGAGCCGGGGGGGGAGGAATGGTGGTGGGTGCTTTGCAGTGACTGCTGGGGGAGTGGTTGTGTGCTTTGGAGTCAGGAGAAGGGAATTTCTTGTTCAGCACTCTGACAGGGTCAGAAATGCTTCTACAAATGGAAGTGTGCTGATGGCTTCTCTGTGTGCTTTGCTTCCCCCCAGATGAAACCCATTTGCCCGCTGACATCCCAAGCTACCTGTCCTCCCAGGGGACGCTGGCTGAACGGCAGGATGGCTATGGCTGCTCTGAAAACAGCAGTCACCACCAGTTCCTCCCCTCGGCCCTGGGAGGGTACTTCTTGCAGCAGAGGGACAGCAGTGGTAGGTGTGAAATGGGGAGCAGATTTTCCAGGTTGCTTTAGGAGCTGCGGGTTGGCTCTTGGCTTTATAACTGGTAGAAATAACACTAAAAAAATTATTCACTGGAGTTTAGGAGAGGATGTGAAATTTATTACTTGGGGTTGCTCAAAAGATGTGACTTGATTCTGTTTATCCAAATGATATTGTTCCTTTGTTTAAATCATGAGGCTTTTCTCTAGTCTCAAGAGTCAGTTTAAACTGATGGTCACATTTCCAAAGCAGGACTGTCCAAAAGGAATTCCAGCAGCTTGTCTTTGCTACAGCTTCTAATGTAGTGCAGGCAGGGGTGGTAACCCAGTGTGACCCTGGTATAATAAAACATTACCTGGTAAAAAAGTCATTAGGGTCAGAATCAACAAAGGATTTAGGGTGACTGCAAGTTAAAAGCTGCAGTATTTAATATTTATACATCCTGGCCATCTAGAAAACACCTGGGTCAGGGATGAAAAAGCACCTTTCTGGGCAGAGGTTGAGCTGCAGCCAGGAGCTGGAGCAGTGTTGAGTTGTGCAGTCAGAGGGTAGTGAGAGGAGCAGCTGCTTTGCCCAGGGAGAAGCACAGAGCATCCCCCAGTTCCATGGAGGCAGCAGCAGTGTAGCTGTGTGAGCAGCCAGGGACTGACTCCAGTGACTCTGATTCCTCCCCTTGGCACTGGAGCACTGTGTGCTCCAAAGGGTGGCTGTGACACACATGAGCCTTCCAGTGCTCGGGGGGAGGGGATTCCCTCATTCTGGGCTTTGTTCTGCTCTCCAGGGACTGTCTAAGGAAGGAAAATGTGACACATTCTCTGTCAAGCCAGTGAATTGAACACGTGCCAGAGGCAGTTTGCACCCAAGGTTAGGTTAAGCTTAAGCCAGTTCCAAATACACTAGGAAATGCAGTTGAAGAGGTGGGAGTTCTTAAAAAACAAGACTTGAGAGAGCTGAAGCTTCAGAAAAGGCCATCCCCTGACCTGTCAGATTTTCTTTTTCAGGCATTTGCCACCTGGATACCAGCAGTGAAGCAGAGGTGGAGGGTGTTGCAGATCCCTTCATGTGCCAGTACCTGGGCACTTCAGGGGCTTTGTATTTGAAAGGCAACACGTATGGCTCTGAGGCCTTTGAAGCATACAGTGCAAGTAAGCTGGGGGAGATGGGAAGGGTTTGCTCCTCGTTTGGTCTTGGGCTCTGATCAGTCTATAGAATTTGTATTTCTTCTTTTTCATTCTCTGAAGGTTGCAGCCCCGACCAAAGGGCAGCGTGCCTGGATCCCTGTGAGCCTGGGTGTCTGAAGAGAAAGGAATGCTGCCAGTGCTCCCCTCCCCTGGAAGACCCCTTCGACCAGTGTGTGGGCATCACTGGCATGCAAGCTGCAAGCAGCAAGCTGCTGACCTCCATTTACACTCAAAATGAAGGAACTGGACTCAACTGCAGAAGCCTGAACTCGGAGCCATTTGATCTGAACAGGAGTTTGGAACCCTCTCCAGTTCTCAGCAGCAGCACTTTCATGGGTATGTTGTAGCTTTGGGTTTTCTGCTACCCTTGCTGTCCTGCTTCCTGTTCCCAACACTGAGCAAAACTGATTTCTCAGCTTTTTCTTCCCCCTCCTACAACAGTTAGTTCTAGAGTTGTATTTAGCTGTTCATGTAGCTCATTGTGGAAAAAAACCCTTCATTTTGTGCAGCGTTGCCTGGGCTGCTTTTGTGTCTGTGAGTTTAGTAAGATAATACAGCATGTGGAATATAAACACTGCAGAAAGGGGGAGAGGAGAGACAAGTAGTAGGTGAGGAAAGGCAGTTTGAGAGTTGTCCTTGGTGTTTTGCATGTGTTGTGGTGGTTTTTTGTTCCCTTCACCCCTCTGTGATGCTGCAGTAACTTATTTTTTAAGGCTCACGTACCAGGAAATGTAAATAATAACTCACACTTAGCTAAAAATCTCCTCAGTGGTGTCATTCTGAGCCAGAACTATTGATTCAGAGCAAGACACTGAGGAAAAATGTCATTTTTACCCCTCCTTTTTCTTTTTTTCTCATGGTGTGTGTGACAAGAGTTCCTGAAGCTTAAATCAGAGTTTACAGTTCTGGTCCAGGTAGCTCTCTCAATTCTGAGTCTTGGGTTGGTTGGTTTAAAATGGATATGAACCCACCTAGTATTTTCACCCCTGGGAAAGTGTCCTGAGATGTGTTGGACGTCTGGTCTGTGCCACCCCCCTTCCCCTCACTGCCCTCCCCACAGAAACACAGGCATGGGAGCAGTCAGGGAAAGAAGAAGTGCAGTTGTGTGTGCTCGTACATTCACTTTGGGGATGTTTCTCCCACCTGGGGTGGCAGAGTCTTGCCTTGTGCTCAGCATCACATGGCTATTTTCTTTCAAGGGGTGGATCAGCAGCTGAGTTAAACCTCAGCTTGTGGAACATTTGCTTGTGTTTCAAGGTGCAGCCCTTGGTGAGACAGAGCTGTTAGCCTGAGTTTCTCCACCCATTTGCTGTCTTTCAGGAACATTTGGAAAGCCTTTATGGAGGCCTCAGCTGGACTCTCTCTCAAGCTGCAGACAGCCAGCAAACTGCCAACCAAAAACCTCCCATCATCATCCCCACGCCTCCCTGGACTTCAGTGCTGAGGCAGATGCAGAGGGAAAGGAAAGGACAGTTCCTAGAGGAGAGAACAGCCTCTGTCCTCACAAACAGTCCTTGGAAAACTTTAGGACTTCTACTTGCCAGTCCTGTGATTTGGATACATAGCTCCCTGTGGACCTGCCCTTGATTCCTGGGAGCCAAGGAGTAACTGTTGACATACTACTACCTCAGAGTGGGATCTTATTTAAAGAAGGGGATGAGGAAGAAGGGAAGAAGGAATTCAGAACAAATAAATGCATTTTTATTCACACAAGACATAATCACCCCGAGGCTCTACATGTTTAGACAGGGACAACATTCCTCCTAAAAAAAATACTATATTTCTAATTATTTTATAGCTTTGGTTTATGCAGATGATAATATCTTTTGTAAATTAATGGTGTAAATAATCCAGCCTCCTGTATTTCTACAGACTTCATTTTATTGAGATGAGCAGTAAGCATTCTAATTTTGTACTGGTGATTTGTACCTTTTTCCAGTGGCAACTCCATGCTGGTTTGCAGGTCTCCTGCATCTCTTTTTGCACATAACTTCTAATAAAAGATGCTGCCATGTGGTCCCTGGCCCACATTGCTGGATGAAGGATGAAAAGCACTATGTTTGTAGGTCCTGGGGACTCAGCCCCCTCCGTGGGCAGCCTGTGCCAGTGTCTGAAGCCTGTTTCTCTGCAGCTTGTCACAGCTCTGCTTTTTCACCTACCAGCAGAGCTCCATCTGAAACAGCATTTCCACTCGAAGGAGGTTTAAACAACAACAGCAAAAAAAAAGATGAAATAAAAAAGCAGCTCTGTGCCTCTGAGCCCCTGAACTCGTTTTACTAAACCCCTTCCATCAGAACATCAAAAAACATTCTGGAAGAATGGAAGGGCTTTGATTTTTCACTTTGAAATGACGTGTTGTTGCAAAACTATTTCCATTTCTCCCTTTTAACTTCTCTCTCTTCCATTCAGGGCTGGAGTACAGAGTGCAGAGCTGTGTGGGTTATCAGAGCAGCACAGAGCCTGCACACAGGCAGTGTGGGCAGAGCTGCTGCTTGTTCTCTCCCCACAGCCCAGCCCCTTTCCCAAATCCATGGGCTTGGAGCTGGGCAGGTCCCTGCAGGTTCATTCTTGCTGCTGCCAGACTGTGTTTCTCTTCCTGATTTCTTCTCAGCACTTCTGACTCCACAAGTTTGTTGTAAAGACTTGGGATTAATACTTTTTTTTTTTTCCTGTGTGCTTAGAAATGTTCTGTTCACTGTGTGTTTTGAGATTGGGAAGCTGCTTCCTGGTCTTGCTGCACAGCCCAGGGTGGTTTCCCTCTGAACAAGCACTGAGTGGCCTCCAGAGCTGCCCCTGTGTGTGCTGGGGCAGGGGAGGGCAGGGGCAGCCCCACTCTGGGGGTGAGAGCACTGCCCACATGCTGCTAGATTCCCAACAAGGGGCTGCATCACACACTGCCCTCTCAAACAAGGCAGCTTGGGGAAGTCTCTCATGCTTGGTCAACTTCAGTGACTGAAGACACCAGCACAGTGTGGCAGGATGCTGGAAATCACTCAGCATTCCCAAATACCCTCAGCTCTCTTCCCTGTTTTCCCCAGCAGCTTCCTGTCTGGAAGGGAAAACAGAGAGCAAAGGGAGTTGCTGTAGGGGAGGAGGCTGAGGAGAGGGCTGCTGGGAGAGGCATCCTTACCTCTTCCCTCCACCTAAACTTCTCCAGGGCTTCAGGAGCTTGTGCCCCTTCTCCCCAAACATTCTGAACTGCAAAAGGAGGGATTTATTTATTTTTCCATAGAGTTCATAGCAATGACAAAGTAGCTATTGTATACATTTGGTGGGATTTTTCCTTTTAATGAGGCCTTCAACAAAGGAGTTTTGAGCTCATGTGGGCTTCAGAATTAATTTTTCCTTAGGGAAAAAAAAAAAGAAAAAGGTCTGGTTTTTTATGGCCAGTATTTCTATTGCACAGATGCAGTGAGTGACACTGAGCTGCACACACACCCAGCCTCAAAAGAGTAATTTTGCAGTTAGAACCAGGTCTTGCTAAAGGTAAAAATGAGTATTTGGTGTTAATAATGTCGTTGTGAACTTTCTACCTTCAGCTCCTTGGAAAGCAGCAACTTCTTGAACATGGTAATGTGTGCATGCTGTATTTTCACTTAAATACATTTTAAATACAGGCTACCCACAAATATGCAATGGGATCATCAGCTGACAAAGATTATTAGACCTTAATTTTTTTAGAATAAATCAGCTACATTAATTGAAGACTAAACAGTAAGTATTCTATTTTTTCTCCCTGCTGTCTGCTTTTCATGGTTATCAGTATTTATACAGCATTTCCCAAACAGACCACACTTAAACCTACATCCTCTCATTCATCCAAGAATTTCACTTGAGGGAAAATGTATAATTCTATTCTCAGAAGACTTCCAGATCAGCCTCCTCTGCATGATTACTCTGCACCTTGCAAAATGGCATCTTTAAAAACCAGGTGCTCTATCACTTAAACCAACTGGTCCCAAAGGTGATCAGAATTAGTATAAATTAAGTGGTGAAGGGGTAACTCCCTGTTAGTGCTGCTCCTGATCCCTTGTTTTGCTTCACAAGGAACCTCCATGACCAGAGGGAATGGGTGTGTGTGAAATGAATCCCCAGACAAGGGGTAGGTGGCTGAAAATTCCCATACCTGTGAATTCACTGGGCTGAATGCTGGTGGTGCTGGGCAGAAAAGATTCTTGCTGTCAGTGCTGGGCAGGTTATGGAATGTTTCCCTGGCTCTGTCATGATACCAAGCTAAGGCCAAGCAGTTTATTATTATTGCTCCATATTAATAAAATCCTGGAAAAAAAATAATGGTATTTTGAAATAGCTGCAGAATGAAAAGGAGTAATTTTATTTTGTTTTACTCCATTAGTGACATTTTAAGGTGCTTCCCAAGCAGCATCCTCAAATTTTCAGGAATGTCCCAAAGTTACCAGTTTGTCTGAGGAAACAGAATGGGAAAGGAAAGGAAAATGGCCATGAGAGGAAAGAGGAGAGGAAGAGGAAGGGGAAGTGGAAGGTAAGGCATGTCAGGAGAGGAGGGGCAAGGCAAGGGCAGTCAAGGGCAAGGGAGAGACATTAACTTGTCAAAAGCTCCAGAAATGATGATGTCTTAAGTTCAGAGAAGTGCCAGGTGGGGTTTGGAGACAACCCAGGTTTGCAGCTGCAGAGCTCTGCAGCAGAGCTGTCCTGAGCAGCATGCACACAACCCCCTGTGCCACTGGGCCTCGGGGGGTGGCTCTGTGTGCTGCAGAACACGCCCTGGCATCTCCCCCCTGCAGCTGGGACCTCGGGTGGGTGATTCACAGCCTGGGCTGTGTCCAAAGCAGCAGCAGTGGTGGTGCCCGGGTGCAGGCTGAGAGCATTTGTCAGTCTGGGATTATTTGGGAGGGGTGTTGGTTTCTTTCCACTTATTTCTTCAACAACCTCTGAAGAAATGAGATTATCACACTTTATTTTTAATAAAGCTGTGGCTATGGTCTTGGTTTCATCAGCAAAGAGTTATTTTAACAAGTAAAGGGAGTAATAAAAGTATGTCTGGGGAGAAAAAGAGAGGAAAAAAATCTCTCTACAGAACCTAAAGTGTAAGCAATACTCTTCAGCAGTGCACTTGTGCAAGTGTGGGATTCAATTAAAGCAATGTTCAGTGGCTGTGCCTGTGTTTCACCCTTGGCTGATGAAAGGAAAAGGACACATTCCCACTGTCCACTGGCTACAGCTGCTTTAGTTTGCTTTCTTTTTAACCCCTGAGTCTCTAAGAATCAGCTGGGTCCTGCATGTGGGCAGTGCTGGGAGGGAGCCAGGGATGCAGTCTGGGGGGGAAGGAGAAGGGTGCTCTGGGGGGTTAGCTCTTCACAGGGTGAGTTCATGGTGCTCTGGGGGGTCAGATCTTCACAGGGTGAGTTCATGGTGCTCTCTCTCTCCCCTTCTGTCTCTCTCCTTCTCTCTCTTTCCTTTTTTCCCCCATTGGGTCAGGTGTGGTTTGAAGGCAGAGGAAGGTGAGCCCCTCATGGTGTTTGTCAGGTAGTGATGGTACCCGGAGGGTGCTGAGCAGCCAGGTGGAGGTGGGGAGCTGCAGGAGCCTCTCAGATTCCTGCAGGGAATTTGTCCTGAAGATGGAGAGAATAAATCATGGGACCATGACTGATTTTTAGTTTGATTTTTAAACTTGTGGCAGTCACTGAAAGACAAGGGGTTGCTTTGTTTTGTTGTTTGTCTGTTTGCTTGGCTTTTGTTTTATTTTGCTTTTTTTTCTGATTTCCTAGGGCTCTCTTCTCTTTTGTTGCTGCTCCTCTCATTGTTCCCAAGTTATTTCAGCCAGCTCTTTGGAAAAGCTTTGTGTTTTACTTTGTATTGAGCTGTTGCTTTCTGGCTGTGCCTTCCACCTCTAATTTTGTACATAATGGACAGAAGAGAAGCCCAAACACAACACCAGAAGATGTCATTATCCTCTGCATCTTTTCCATTTGTTTTTTTGTTTGCTGATCACATGCATGTTTGTAGAGCTGCCAAGAGCATCTGAGCCCCAGTCAACTACCTTTGGGACTGTAATTCCTTTATTATCTATTTTCCTATTTATTTTGGTCTTGGAAAAGGTCCAGGCAAAGGTCTTTGGACTAACTTTCAGTTGAATTAACACGAGGCCTTTTACATACCAGTGGGTACTGGCAAAATACCTTCTAGGCTGGCAACTGGCCTTGAAAACATAAACTCATTTGGTTTATTTCTCAGCTTCTGTCTTACTTGGGCAGCAGCAGTTGATGCTACAGTGGCCACAGATCACAACTGGAGAAGGGTTATGGATGCAAGAAGTTCATTCATCTATCTTGCTGTTTATCCTATATATATAAAAACAGATCATGTCTGCTACAAATAATTCACTATATTCAGTTTTCCCTCCTTCATTCCTTGCACACAGACATACAGCTGTGGGCTTCTGCTTTGTTGATGAGGAAAAAGGGATGTGGTCTGCTTTATTCACAGGGGAAAACATCAAACCAAGGGGAAGGGCTTGTGAATTGAAGCAAATAATGAGGGAAGGTGGCAGTTAAAGTGTGTGTATATATACAAATATAAGACACCTGAGACTCAGCAGGTGGGGAGAACAGGGGCAGTTGCTCAGAAATGTCAGGGGGTGGTTGCATTGTTCTTCATTAAAATCCACTTCATTTAAAGAACAACATGAAAAACATCAAAATGATATTTATAATTCTAGATTCATATACAGAATACATCAGTATCTTATAATTGTATTTAATCAGGAAAAATAAGTTGATTTGGGAAATCCATTTGCTTGGCAGATTCTGTCCCTTTTTTTAACTCTTTTTTTTTTTTTTTTTCATTGTCTTTTCAAACCAACAAGTCCAAATACCTCATCTAGAGCAGTGTGAAGGGGTGAAGAATCAGGGTGAGGGCTAAGTGAGCATCTGGAATAGCAGGTCAGCATCAAGCAGATGGAAATATCTCAGCTGCAAGTGCTTCATAAGCACCAGCCATTCTTTTGGGATATTCTTTGTTGTTTAATTGCACTGGGTATTGCTCCTTGCTGTGAAAAAGGCAGCTTCTTTCCTTACTGAATTACCACTGTTTCTGTGGTTTGGGGTTTTTTTGTTTGGTTTTGGGTTTGTTTTTCTCTTCCAATTTCATAGCACATTATGTATGAGCCTATAATTAATTTTTAATTTGTGAAACAGAGCAAGATTTTCAGCCTGGGGCCACAGAATCTCCTGTAGTGCACTCACTGGGTATTTCTCAGTGTCAACACATCAAAAACCTTGCAAATCTCTGATGCAGGAGCAACAATATTTAAAATATAAATACAGAAAATGCTTGCAGGCAGAAAAAAAAAAGAAGTCTCAAAACCAATTACTGCACAATTGCATTAACTCACCCCAAAATCTGCTATCAGCTGCAGCTCTCCCCTGGTGTGGTGGTGCTGGTGGGGACACTTGCCCCTGGATCACACCACTTTTTGCTGCTCTGGCTGCAACAGAGTGGGTTCATTTCCAGGGTCAAGATGAGTCTGCTTATCCTCAGTCAGGTCATCTTGATGATCTCTTTTAAACATGGCATTCAATTTCTGCCAGTGTCTGCATTTATTCCTCGTGCAAGTGAAGAGACCAGGATCAGCTGAGGGCCCTTTCACCAGCAAGCAGGAGGTCTGGTTTTATAGTGCTGAACTCATGGCTCATGAATGTATGAGAACTCTTGCAAACTGTTACCCACAAGGCCTGGGTTGTTGAGGTGCAAACTGTGAGGAGTCTAGGTGTTACTAATAAAGTGGGGTGTTGGTTTCTTGCTTTTCCATTAAATCTTTCTGATATTTTCATTCCATTCCCTTTTCTCTGATGGGACAACTCTGCAATATCCCAGTGTCTTTCCAAGGAAGGCATCTGTGGCTAAGCCTCCTGAGCTCCTGACTGCAGCACTGTTGATGTAAATATTAGCATAAATCATTTGGAATCCATTAGTTAACATTGAAAGCTGACATCCTTTCCCAGATCTGCCCTGGCCAATGGATGCTTCAGCCCAATCTACCCTGGTTTGCTAGATATCTGATTATTGATGCAGAAGAGCTTGAGGAATAGCAGAAACAAATGAGAAAAGCAGAACAAATGAGAACTGTTCCACTTGGGCATGAGCTGGTTTGAAATGCAGTTTAGCCATAGAAAAATAAAATAAATTAAAGTTGTACCAGCATGTTTTAAAACAGGATGGTTGGGGAAAAACAAGAACATAATGACAGGTTTTGAATATGTATTTTACTCTTTTTTTTTTAATTGCATCTTTATCATAATGTATTAGCTAAATATTAGATGTAGATGACCTTCTGGTTATGTACTAAATACAGATTTTTAACTTGTTTTCCTTTTTGGTCATTAGCTGTAAGTAGGATAGCAAACATTCTACTGCCAATCACAACAAAACAAGAAATCCGACTAAATTTAGTAAGAGCTCTAAAATGCAACAATTTCACACTTATCAGAGCATCAATATGAAATGCAGGAGCTACAGAAATGCTCCCCAAATGTCAGTTTGGCTGACTGGAGGGCCTAGAGGAATCACAGGAATAAATCCAATAGTTCAGATGAGAGTTTCATTGACCTTCCCCACTCAAACAATTACAGCAGGAATAAATCACAGAGCTAGATAGGCTTGAAATAAAGAAGTGTGTAGTTCAGCTGCCAAGGATGGGGCTTTCCCCACCTCTCTAGTCTCACACCCTCCTGGGAAAGAAGAAATCCTGCCTCATGGCTGATCTGAATCCAGCCAACTCTAGTTTTAATTTTAATAAGAAATTACACATGCTGGGTTTGGTTCAGAACTCAAATCCATGTCTGCATCTCAAATTCTGACACGTGTTAATGGGAATAATTGCTACTGTGGCCTTACAGTCCTTGTGCTTTTTTTCCTCTGAGGCTCAGGAAAGAGCACAGAGCACCTTTCTTCAGGCAGTTGTGATTTTTGTGACAAAACTAACATTTTTCTTTATCTAAATAGTAATTAAGTGAGCCAGCATGTAGCTTAAAACATCGTCTGATCATTTGTCTTCTCTCAGGGGCTGTACAGCTGCTTCACAGCACAGGTGGGTTGCCACAGTGTTCTGAAATCAGCTAGAAGTGATTGATTTTATTAAAAAAGAAAAACCAATACACAAACACACACCAGACAAAAACCCTGGGTGCATGTGATATAAGGTAATTTGTCTGTGTAATGTAATCTCCAAGTGAGGGTTTACAGTCAGTTTTTTCAAGGACAGGTAAATTACTTGAAGCAGTTGAAGTCTCTGGAAGACTTTTCCTCACATTTTTCACTCCCTGCTGGATAAATTTGAAAGTCGATTCACTCTTCTTCCTGATGTTAAGTGCAAAGCAAGGTGGGTGGCACCAAAAAATAACCAGTCAGGAGAAAGTTTTTCAATATGAGCCATTAGTTTTTCACTGTCATATCAGAGAGGGGGCGGGTGGGTGACAAAGTGTGAAAGTAGCTGTAACTAAGTCCCATGATTTCACTTCAGAGCAGCAGGGGAAAATTTTGCCAGGTATTTTTATTACTGATATTCTAAATTTTAGTAGGTGTTTCTTATTTTAGACTTATAACCTGAAGTAATTTTGTGACTTCAGGTAGACAAGGATTTCATAGTTCCCTGCTATATTCAGGTTACAGAAATCTGTTTCACATAAGGAATGATTCTGTATCACTGAATTTCAAGTCACCAAGATTCAACTGCATTTTTTAATTCTACAGTAAATCAAAATGGGGGAAGATGCCCTGCCACAGAGCAATAGTTATGCTGGTTGTTAGAATACTTGATTTAGATGATGCTCAAGAGAGGAGCTGATTGGTAGAAAATATGGTAAGAAAATAGAGCTACTGAATCACTGCACTTTTGATGCCAAGTGGGATAAGTAAGTTCATCTTTTTTTTGCATTTTCTCTCCTCTTACCCATTCATATCTATGTCTCTTTGGGTGCCATTCTTAATGTCTGATTAAGGCTATACTGTCAAACTGATGACAAACAGCTAATGTGGAAAAAAAGATAAATATTCAACTAATTCCAATCTCCACAGCACCACCCAGGCCCCATACATATGTCATGCATATTATACATGAGTTATAATTTGGAAAGACTTTCAAACAAAGAAAAAGCAAGAGGACAAAATGGCAAATGCTTTCTGTTCCCTCAACTCCTTACGTGCAACTTAGTGCAGAATGTTTCTAAATGGTTCAAAAGATGACTTCTTTTAAGCTTGAATATAGTCAAGAAATGCACAAAAAATCCCTCCCAACCAAAGTATTTCAGTTTAAATTGGAATGTCTTATTCTTCCTTTCAAAAGAACCACTCAGTAGAATTAATGCAAAGTAAAGGAGAGTTCTGGTGATGTTCTTTTATTTCCCCTTCTTCACTGTGACGTGGCCATATGTGTGTGTTGAAATATTTAATCTGCCTTTACCTGTGGATTCTGGCTGTGTTTTATTGTTCTGGCTCCTGGACAGTCACAACTCTGTGTCTCACACAACCTAAATCTTGGTGTGGTTATTCTGTGTCAAACCTAGTCCTTCAGGAACTAGCTCAGGTATGTGGGGATGGTAAACACTGCTGAACCAGCTAAAAATGGGCTTTTTCATAAAGCAGATTTTCTCATGAAAGTGGGTGTTGCTTCTTAAAGTTTAATCTTCCTCTGTCTTCTGCACATTGCAAAATAATACTTCTGCACTCGGCTTTTATTTTTGGTGTCTTTTGGTTTTCTTTGTCAAAGTGTGTAAGGACTGCATAAGAAAATCTAAGCATATATCACTCCTGTGACTTCCATTAGGCATATCTTGAGCTGGGAATAGCAATAAGCTGAGGTAATGGGTTGCACTTAACCCCGAGTGAAAAATTCTCATGGTAAGCCAAAACTTAAAGTGTTTATAATGCAAATATATCCTCTTTATCATTAGCTAAGTGATGGTTTTCAGGTAGCAGCAAAGTTCTGAGACATCCCTTAAAATATTGAAGGTGTTTAAACGAATATGCCTCGTGAGCAGGATGAGCTACCATGTAATTGTCAGGCTCGTTAGCTCTTCACTGAAGAAATGTGATTCACAGAGTGACAGCAGGAGACCTAAAGGTGGCAGAAAGTGTGACAACCAGGCCTGGTGAAGCATCTCACTGGGCAAACAAGCAGCACAGAGTGTAAAGCAGTATATGTGCAGGGAAAGCATATATATATATATATATACACACATACCAAGAGGAAACACAGAGCCTTCGAGGTCATGGTGATCCACGGACTCATTAGCTGAGTTCTTTATTCCTTCATCTTCTGTTTCAAACTCAAGTGTGGAAGTAGAGTGAGGCCAAAATTAAGTAATGAGGTCATTCTGAGACTTGCACTTTTGGTGGCTTGCCCATCATTAAGTATCAATAAGTGCTGGCCAAAGGGATCAAGAGCGATGGCAGGAAAGCCTGTGCTGGAAAACGTCTGCACAGCAGAGAGTTTAGCAGAAGGAATTGCCATTAAACTACAGAAAACAAAATAAACACCAGGCAGCTGCTAAATGTTTTGACATAATGGGTTAATACGGGTTAAACAGAACATATATCCATCTTGTTTGTGGGTATAACACGGAAAGATTGTATTACAAAAACTCACTTACTGGATTCTTAGAGAAACAAGCAAAATAAGTAAGCTACATGGCTTTTCTTGTTTACAAACAGAAGATTTGACTGCATTTTTGGAAGCAGAATAACCAAACCATGATTTTTTAAAATTAATAATAATAATTTCAATGTTGGCATTTCTTTCCCTAATAAAATAAGCATTTCAAATTGCAGTTCATGATTACGAATTGGCAGACGGCACAAGGCAGACGGAGTGGCTCCACTTCAAACAAGATCATGAAAAAATACTAAAATAATACCATATTTAAGGGCTGTATTTAGCATAAAATCTGCCATTGTAGAGATTGGCTGTGCTGGACTTCCCCAGAGCTCTCAAACTGACACCGTTATCAGACCAAAAGTGCACGAGAGGCTGTAAGACTGGAGAAAAAAACCTCAAGAAAAGTCAAAACTGGTGCCATTCCTGTGTGCTGGAGGATGATCTGAGCACTCACATGAGCTATTCCTTCCTTCCTGCACGTTAGCATGGCTAATACAGGAAAGGTTCTTTCAAAACAGCAATCTGATCCTGCCATGCTCAGTGAATAATCCCATTGTAGTCACAACGTCATGTTCTTTCCTGTCCAGTGGAAGGCAGAGATTTCAGACCCCATCAGAAATGCAGTAATAATCACAGTACTGTGTATGAGCTTTGCTAGCCACGCTCTGAGACTGTGATACCAAGAAATCATCAACCAATCTTAAGTGGTCTTGGGCAAAGGCCACACAACTGGCATTTTGTGGGTATGAAAAAGGAGTACACACAGAGTGCAACAATGGGGTTGTTAGGGGATGGTGGAAGGATCAATGAGGGACCCCTTAGCCAGCTTACAGCTGGTGATTTCCTTCATTTCCCTCCCACCTTCAGAGCTCATACAACCCACTGAAATCTGCAGCCTGGGAACATAGGAAGCCAACAGACTGAAACAGAGCTTGCTCTCTCTTTTTCCATCCACACGTGCTGAAACAGCCAGTGTGTGTCTAGGTCAAGAAATTTCAGGGATTTGGATGGAAAAGATCATGCTTGTGCAACTCCATTCAAAACTGCCAATTCCAGCTGAATGATTTCAGTGCTAGCTCTCCACTTTGCTACACAAACTTCACAGCAGAAGATTGGAAGCTGCAGAAGGGCTCAGACGTTTTGAAGAGGTTCATGTGTGTGAGGCAGGACAATTAGTGAGTTCATTTCTACAGTCAAGCAAGCCAGCCAGCAAGCACTTATCCCATAAATCCATTGCTGGACTCCTTTACAAAGCTGAGACTAGCAGCCCTGTAGTCAGAAACACTAAAAAAATACATTCAAAACAGGAGTCCCTGGCATTTGGGCAGGATAATTAGAGCAGTCACACACAGGGGGAGATTTTCACTGTCCAGCAAGAAGCCAATTTCTCAGCCTGACTGAAACTGCAGGAAATAGCCAAGGTGGGAGGCACATCTCTGGAGCACAAGCAGAAAGGAACTGTTGAACCTACCTAGACTTTGAAAGGTTCTTGCTGGCAGCTGGTGTTGCTGTCAGTGTGGATAGGGTTCCTTTGCCATTTCAGATGCTCTCTGGGATCCTGTCAGGCCTCTGACTGATTCTGTGGGAGAAGAGTCCCCTATAAATATCATATACACCAGCCTATCTCACAGATCACGTTTTAAATGACACTGGGTGCCTCTGTTTAGGCAAGTGAATGTCAGGCAGGGTAACATTTTACTTGTTACCTTGCATTAGATTAAAACTGGTTTTATTTCTTTGAAAGGACTCAGGATACATGGACAGCTGATATAATTTTAAATCCATTGTGGAAACCTTTGAAAATGTTTTCATAGTGCAGGCAGGTTTTCTGCTCACTGCTGGATACAGATACCTAAAAAATCAGCATTTCCCTGTGTTGCAGAATATTCTTTCCCACTGAGTAGTCCCATCACCATCTGAGCAGCTACCAGGGGTTGCTCAAAAATGCATTTACAAGAAACAGCACACCAGAAAAAATGCAGCTGACCTGCTGTTTGATACTGCCTTTGGAAATGAATGGTGACTCTATTTGAAGAAGGGCAAAAAAATGCTGATGGCAGTACTATTAACAAAGAAGAACAGAAAATACTAGTGTCACTTGGACTGAACTCACTTTTTTTTCTGTGATGTGTGAACTTGCATAGAATAATCCGCTCATTTGTGGCTTTCTCTCAAAAATGGCCACGTGAGTGCTTGCATTTGATTTACTAGCCTAATTTGTGGCCACAGCAACTGCTGCTATCAGCTGTATTTATGCTAACTGTAATGCATCACCTAGAAACTTATCAATGTCAGCACTCAGCTCCCTCTAATAGAAGTTTTTACTGATAGAAGACCACTGACTAGTAACACAGCCCAGTATTTCATCGGAGAGAGAGCTGTAGGTTTACTGAGACCAGTGAATTCCCTGCAAAGGCAGTTGGGAATTCAAAGTTCCTATGTAGAAATGCTGTGCTTTCCCTAATACTTTTGAAATTTCTCACCAGTCTTTCCCCCCATCTACTAAAAGGCCCTGGCTGCAAAGTTTACAGAGTATTTCAGCAGTGTTTACAGTTCAAGAGATCTGTTTTAATATCCCCTTTTGAAGCTCTTCATATAAACATTATAAATATGTTTGTTATTAACATATGGTGCTGATACAAGGAGGAGACTTAATTCCTGTGTTATTTATGCAGCAAAACGTCCTAATGGTTCCCAGCCTAAGATGAAAAGCTGTTGTGGCACCATCCGTGTATTAGATAATGTCTTGGCACTTTCCCTATTATGCTGTTATAAATAAATATAATGATTAAAACAGAGTGGTGTCTGGTGCATTCAGATGCAGTTCGGGCTTGTCCCCGTTGCCAGCCCAGATCCACCCTCTGCTGGCAGAAGGCTTCTTTACACAGACCCCGACATGGAGCCAGGAAAGCAGAGCAGGGGTTGGTTCAGAGCCTCTGGAAGCTAACTGATGTGGTGCAATCAAGCCGACAGCTCCTTGTGGATGGGCACTGGGTGACAGGTAAGAAGCAGTACCAAGGGACCTACCCTGCCAGAAGGTAAAGAAATGAGCATGCTCTGGGGAGGTCTTCTTTCAGGGGGAAAATAAAATCAGTCTTTTCTCTCATTTTTTTTTATCTGCAGAGCTCTTCCATTATATTCTCTTTAATTGTTGCCCTTGTTTTTTACCTTCCCGTGTGAGATATCTCTCTGTCTTCTTGACTTTCAGAAAAGCAGAAATAAGCAGGTTCAAACCAGCTGTGCAAATGAATTTTCATTATATCTTGCAGCTATCCCACATAAATATTAACCAGGTGAAGCAAGACAGATTTTCATCATGGTGTTATGCAGAAGCCAGGACAAATGAACAGGTAACCCAGTTTGGGTAGCAAATGGCCCCTGTGGTGAGCCCAGGGAAATGGCAGTGAAAGACATGGTTGGGGTGGGAAATGAGCAGAGACACTCATCCCCAGTCACAGAGGCTGATTCAGACACTTGGTTCCATTCAGGCTGGTGCTGCCATCTCCTCTAGGCAGCAGGACACTGCTGACCAGAGGCAGGCCAAGGGGGGAAGGCAGGTACTGTCATGGAGTTGTCAGGGTTGGAAGGGACCTTCAAGATCATGCAGTTCCAACCCCTGCCATCACCCTGACACAAGCCATGCCCCACCTTCTGTGGTAGTATGGGAAGGCCCAATCTGAATCAGCTCAGGGGTTATCTGGGCTTTTCTCCAACCTGTGGGTCCCAGAGCTTTTCCCCTATCACAGCCTCAATCCCACAGCCATCAGCCCCTGCAGGCTCACTCCACTGCACTCAGGGGTGCACAGAGAGGAGATGCCTCCCCCAGGCTACATGGGGTATGTTTCCCATGCAGATGTGTTACTACTTACTGAAAACTCCATTCCATTAGGTCAGAGCACAGGAGGAGCTGAGCTGGGACACAGAGCTTTCAAGCAAGCTGATAATCAGAGCACACAGTCCCCAGGGCCAAGACAGGCATTGTGGTGGTTTGGCTTGTGCTGAAGCCTGTGCTGTCACTGCAACCAGTGTTTGTGTAACCTGACCAAAGGATGTCAGCACAGGATACCAGCCCTCCTTCCTGTTGTTTTACAGAGATTTCCAAAAGCACCAAAATCACCAAATATCTTTTAGATCAACATTTGAAACTCCATTCTATTCTGTGCACCACGCACTGCAGGCTGTTAATGCATCTGAATCAGGGACCCAGCTAAGCACACACAAGCCACTGTTAGATTTGGCAATAAATAAAATAATATTTAATTATAAAATACTACTAATAATTAAAACCATCCCTACCTTTAGTTATTGCCTTCAACCACAAATACCTCCTCTTTCACTTACCAGATTCTATTAATCTAAAGCACATTTCCTGCCCATTTATTTACAGGTAAATAACAAACCACTGACCTCAGTGTCCTCTGTAGAGCATTTAGGAGGATTTAAAAATGCAGAGGAAAAAGAAATCTGCAGAGTCATGAGAAGGAGTATGAAAATGATTCACTGATGTGTTTGTCCTCAGCATTACTTATCAAAGGTAGTTCTAAGTTCTGAGTTTGCCTACAGCTGGCTAGAGAACTGCACAGACCAAGAGACATGTTGCAGGAGCCTTAGCTGCTTAGAAGTTAAATATATTGTTTTAAATTAGTTCTTTCCACAGTCATCAGAGGGGGATGGAGAGAGAGAAAAGTACAGTGGATTAATGGGAGAGATTAAACAACTAGCTTAAGTTGGACTGAAATCACCTGTCCTATTGTGAGTCTCAACCCAGTGATCACTGAATACACTTAAATGTAATGAAAATGTTTTTTCTTGGATGGAAATTATTATTTATTAGTTGTTTGGGTTTTGGGTTTGTTTTCTTTTTAATTATAGGAAATGCACTACTGCCAGCAAATAGCTAATTCCAAGAAATACTTCTTAATTACAAGTAAAACTATCCTTGGATGGAAAATTTCCTCTGCTAATGCCTCGTTATGTTTCCACAGGAGCTTTAAAAATTGGTCTGTGTCCAGTTTCACACTGAACAATGTATTCCAGGTGTTTAGAGGATTATTATTTCGTATTACTATCTATGCCTATCTTCAGAAGGGTAAGACCATACACCATTATTATCTCCTTTTGAAATTTCCTGCTTACTTCTTTTTAAACATGCAATCAAAAAGCTCTTACGAAAAGCATCCAGGCCTGAAAGGTCCCCTCTTCCTTCATCACTGATTTAGATGAAAACAATGCTGATTGACAGCACCCAGCTTGCCTTCCCTTCAGTCCTTTCTTGTTCTGCCATCTAAGGAGAAAAGAAGGACAAAAAAAGATTTGTTTTTCTCTTAGGTAGGTGATAAGCTACGTGGCTTTTTTATGATGCAAATTCAAACCAGTATTTATAGAAGTTATATTAGATAACAGAGAATATTTAGTGCACCCAAAAGTGTCCAGAAGTCCCAAGAGAACATTGGTCTTGTCTCTTCAGCTGTGCCCTGTGAATTTTCATTATCCTGCACTTCTTTGCTATGCCTTTAACATCTCTAGACAGCAGAAATCAACCTGTTTCCTGCCCTCGTGCATCACCCTACACATTTCAAACCTACTTACTGCCAACAGTCATGTGTAAGCTGGCCAGTGAGCTTTCACACAGAGTCAGCAGAAGAAATGGTGTCAAGAAAGTATTATAAAGCAGTAAGTGGGCAGAAGGAGACACACTTCCAACCAGAGACCAGATCAATCTGTCCTGCCCCATTTCAGGAGTGCAGGACCTACATGATCTTCTGTAGGTGTGGAAGAAGCACCAACAGCCCCTGCATTGCTGACTTGCTGTGTTTGCTGCAAGGGTGACCCGTTCAACTGCTCCTGCAGCTGCTCAGTGCTCTTAATGTCAACTCTTTTTAAATGCAAACTTAATTAGATTTTAGTTCTACTTGCAGGCAGATCTCGTGTGCTAATGATGGGCCTGGAGCGAAGCCTATTGAAAAATCTCATCCATCTCCCCGCGGCGCTGGGGTGATGATCTGCTCATCAGGCAGGTGTTTTGACCTGCACTTTTCATGCAGAAACAATTTTCCATCGTGCAGTTTCCTCCCCCTGCTCCTCCCCTCTCCCCCCTCCCTGCATACAAGCTTCCAGCTAAGAGGTGGGTGGGCAGGCAAAGCAAGACATTCGGATGGTGGATGTTTTAGTGAAGTGCAGTTGATCACAATATCCTTTGATTAATTCCCTCCTACTTGTTCCTGTAAACAGGGTACACAGAAGTTTATGGGCTATTATTCATATTATTTCACATTTTTAAAAGGCAGTGTTTGTTAAGTTGTTTTGTTGGGTTGGGGTTATTTTTTCCCCTTCTACCTGCTATCAGATTTAAAATAATGGCTCCCTGCAAAAATCACGTTACCCTTGTCCTTAAGCAAAAGCATAAGAATTGAAATTAAGCTAATAATCAATTTGGGTTTGACCTTTTGGGCTCTGTGCTATTAGCTGAGTGTCTCAAAGATACAGTTCTAGGCTGGTACAGTGCTTTGGAACCCAGAAGCAGAGTCCAATGGCAAAAGCTCTGCTGGAGCACTTTGTGCCTTCCCTGCTTTCCCTTCTGCCAGACCTCAGCATGGTCACCAGATGGTTTCTGCAGCCTCTAGAAAGGAATTTTCCCTCTGAACTCCTGAATAAGTTCCATTGCCATTCACATTTGTGCAGATAGAACTTTGCTTGCCTCAGTGTTTGTCAACCGTGCTATGCAAATGGCATGCAAATAGAGCTATCAACAATTGTTTGAAATGCTTCCCTTTCACTTACCCATTCTATGAGCTAATTTGTGTCAGCTCTACCTCTTTAATAGGTTGGATAAAAGGCTCTACGTACTTGCTGAGTGTAAACACCAGTGCTGAACAAGAATTATTCAATGGTTTTGTAACCAGAAGTGATAAGATTGAAGCAAGGAAGATACAATTTTCATCTGAGTAGTATCTGTAAACTCTATCTCCCAGAGGATGTATCTGGTGCTTTTTAAGTTCTAATGGACACAATAATTTTCCGGACTCTACAGTCCCGAGTAAGCCTGAAATGGCACAGACATTAACTACATGGCATTAGATGGCATAAAGATAAACAGAAAATTAGATGGTCTCTGGGAAGATAAAGACTGTCAACCTCGTGGAACCTCCTTGAGATATGAGGTGAAAATCTGAATCACTATCTCAAAGTTATGGGATTTTCTCTGAATTTAAGATGCAAAAATAATAAATGGACGTTGGTTTTGAGCCAATTCCATCCCTTACCCAGAAAGCCTAAGTGGGACTGCAAAACACTGAGCAAACATGATTAGTTTTGGGTTCCTGAGTGGGTAGGATTTGTGTTGCTGCACCTGTGAAAAGGAGCATGTAGACACCCCTTCTGTGGGTGAGATCACCCAACACTTCTCACTCTTAGCTTGGCTCGAAGACATTGTAAGGAGCACCATGAGAAATAAACCATGGGATCTGCTAACTCTCCGTGCCCACCTGTGTGTGAATTCATTCATTACCACCAGACTTAAAAGAAGTGGGAGGGCAGGAGGTAACTTCAAGGGGAGAAGAGCCTGAAATGGAAGTTTTTATTTTCAAAGAAACTTAAGAAAATAAAACCGACTTCAAAACAAAAATTGAAACTAAGTTCAGTGTAACAACGTAAAAATAGTAAAACTGAGAATTATTTCCTTAACACATTTGTTCTAACACTTTTTAAAGATATAAACTACAATCCAAGAAAAGCAAATCCCAGGTGTGGAAATGTGGTTAACCCATGATTCAACTTAAATTTAAAATGTAAAATAAAACAGTCAACATTCACCAGTTTCGTTTCATTCTAGACAGTCATAGAAAAAAAAAGGAAGAGGAGAGAGATCTTTGCACTTCTCCTTCAAGAAAACTCCAGTGCTTGGCTGGAGCTCAGATCAGCCTGGTGTCAAGCTTTATAAAGCAAGCATAAATTAAATAGGAAGACCTAAATGCTCATAAGTTTTTGTGCCTGCAAATACACATGAGCTACAGTATGCTCAGAAGGGTGCCACACGCAGAGAGCTGTGAGAAGATAAAGGGAATGTTTTCTTCCCCTATATGGACTTGTCAAACCATCAGAGAGGGAAGTGTTGACAGCAAACTGCTATTGCCTCTCCTGATTCCAAGGCTGTGCGTGGGGAGCAGATAGCTGCAGTCACAAGGTGGGGAGCAAAGAAAATATCTGCTGCCAATTCCCAGGGGTGGGTAGAACTGTATCACGCCACGGAGACAAGTAAAGAAGGTACAGGAAAGCTCATCTGAAGCTCTCCTCAAATTATGTCTCCACCATCACATATTTTTGCTCCTTATTTTTGTTGATAAAGTGGAACAACAGTGACATATATTCTTTATGTGGAGTGTATTGGAACATGTCAGCTTGAGAACAGAATAACAGAATCACAGAATATTCCTGGTTGGAAAGGACCTCATAAATCACCGAGTCCAACCATACCCAAAAGAACAAAAAACACCTAAATACCTGACC
>JAOEGS010023659.1:1487-17586 GCA_025447755.1 Corythornis vintsioides | reverse complement strand
GTGCTCCAACTGACTCCCATTGCCTCTTGTCCTGTCACTGGATGACACTGAGCAGAGTCTGGCTCCATCCTCCCTACTCTGCCCTGAACATATTGACAGACACCGCTGAGCTCCCCCCTCAGTCTCCTCTTCTCCAGGCTAAAGAGCCCCAGCTCCCTCAGCCTCCTCAGCAGGGAGATCTCCACTCCCTTCAGCATCTTGGTGCCCTGTGCTGGACTCTCTCCAGCAGCTCCCTGTCCTTCTGGAACTGGGGTGCCCAGCACTGGACACAGGATTCCAGGTGGGGAATCACCAGGGCAGAGTAGGGGGGAGGAGAACCTCCCTCCACCTGCTGGCCACACTCATCCTAATGCATCCCAGGATGTCAGTGGGGCCTATGCCCCACTTCTTGGCCAATACCAGGGTGCATTGTTGGCTCATGGGCATCCTCCTGTCCACCAGGACCCCCAGGTCTTTTCCCCCAGAGCTGCTCTGCAACCATTGCCCCTTCACACACCATCAAGCCAGAGGCAGCACCCTGAATTAAGCACATTAAAATTCTTAGACTCTGGGACAACTTGGAGCTAAACACTTGAAGAACACTGTTACCTCCAGTATGTTTAAAATCCAAAGGTCAAGCACTAAACTCTGCTTTAGCAGATGGGTTGGACTCTTTCTGCTCCCTAACACTGCACGCTTTTGGGGAAAGCCTTGTTTTTGACACAGGGCTTGACAAAGTGATGATTCATCCAGGGAAGGATGGGCAGCTCGTTGCCAGCCTTAATTCACAATTAACAATAGGACGGCCGGATATGGGAAACTCATGATTCGACACAAAAATTGCACACTCAGCCATTTTACCTGATCTTTACATTTTCCACTGCTTATTTCTCACCGGAATGTATTTTAAACATTTTCTCTAACATACGTTTTCAGAGTAGTTAGCTTCAACTTTGTTAGTTCCCTTTGTCCTTTAGGATAGTCGTCCCGATTAAAAACATAGCAACTGACAATCAATGAAATGGCAAAGCTACCTGAGAAAGGCACGGGGAGCTAGGAGCACATGGGTGCCCCGGGCAAGCCAGGCGAGAGCTGCACCCAAGCACCGGGTGATGCTGCGGCCGGCCCCGGACGGCCATTGTTTTCCAGGGGGGATGTCTGGCCACTCCGAGGAACAAAGAGAAGCCCTTCCCAAAAGACAGAGACAGCAGATGTCTCTGCACCGAATCCCGACAGCCTCGGCCTCCAGAGGCGCAGACAGACGGTCTTCGTTGGGAGGCTACACCAAGCCGTCCCCTCAGGGAAGCTCTGTGGGACAACGACCCTGCCCTGGAAAGCCCTTCTTCTGTTCTCCACAAGTTACCCCGACGGCGGAATTCATCGTCCTGTTTCAAGTTAGCAGCGCTCTTCCCACGGTCCTTCCCTCTCGCCCTACCCCAGCCCACTCTTCTGAGCACACACGGGAATTATTGGAGACAAGAAAAAACAGATGCCACGGTCTCTTTCCAGCAAAAGCACGCGAGCGCACACACACATTCTGATTTTAAAGGGTAACATCCACACCATCCCTGCTCGTCCGCACACCATACCTAAAGTGAGCTGCCTAAAGCCCGCAACCATCCACTAACGAAAGCCACGGCACCCGCAAACCGTCCCAAAGCCGCAGCTGTGCCCCGGGACGGGACACCCGGGAGGCGCCGGCTTTCCCGTGCTCGGCACCGGGACTCGGCACCGCCGTCCCCTCCTCGTAAAGGACCCGCCGCCGAACCCCCCCCACCCTACACCCAAGCCCCTGCAGCACCGACCCCATCCCCCGCCGGGCTGACGGTGCCCCGCGCCCCGCCGCTCCCGGTCCCGCACAACAAAGGGGCCGTGGCCGGCCGTGCGAGCCGGGGGGGATGGCGTGGACACCCGTACCTCTGCCGCCGCTGGGCGCTGCCCGCCGGCCCGTGGCCACCCGACGCCTCCCGCCCCGAGCCGAAGCGGCGGCGGACGCTGCCCTGCCGAAGCGGGTAGGCAGCGGAACGGAGCGGAGGGGGCGCGGACCCGGCCCCGGCCCCTCCCCGCCCGTGAGGGGCGGAGGCGCCTCCCGCCGGCCCCGGCAGCTCCCGCACGCCCGCCCCGGCCCCGCAGCGCCGCCCGGCGGGCGCCGCTCCCCCAACCGCCCGCTCCGCCGCCGCCGCCCTCCGGCATCCCCGGGTCACCCCGTGTGCGGCAAAGGAGGGGGTGCGACAGCTGGCCTGGCCGCTGTGCCGCTCATACCTGTACGCTTCTGCCGGTCTCCAGTTATACCTGATTGAGTACTCACCCCGAACACTTCACCTTTAGTCTTTTTCAAACGTGCCAGCGTTTTCAACACGACCACCTGAAAACATTTACAGGCAGCTTTGACGTATCTGCCCAGTCCTGCCCCTGATAAAGCACATAAGCCACCAACAATGCAGAGCAAATACCTCATGGTGTAAAAAGAGTTTAAAAAAAGGGAAAACACCAAGGTCTGCATTCATAGAATCAGAGAACCATTCAGGTTGGAAAAGCCCCTTGGGATCACCCAACCATCAGCCCTACTCTACACAGTTCACCCTTAAACCACGTCCCTTAAAACCACATCCAAACGACCATTCAACACCCCAAGGGCTGGTGACTCAACCCCCTCCCTGGGCAGCCTGTGCCAGGCTCTGGCTGCTCTTGCAGATGAAATGTTTCCCCAGTGCCCATTCTGCCCCTCTCCTGGTGCAGCTGGAATCCACCAGCTGGGTTGAACTCCACTGACCACCACCCTTTGGGCCCATCCAGCCAGCCACGGCTTTATCCAGCATTTAAGATGCTCATCCAGGCCATGAGCAGACAGTTTTTCCCTAAGATTTCTATGGGAAACAGTCTCAAATGCTTTTTGAAAGTCCAGGCAGACAATACCCACAGCCTTTCCCTTGACCACTGGTCAGGTCATCTTGTTATAGAAGGAGATCAGGTTCATCGGACGGGACCTGCCTGGGCTGACTGGGCCTGATCCCCTGGTTGTCCTCAGTATGACTTGAAATGGCTCTCAATGGGATCTGCTCCATGACCTTCCCTGGTACCAAGGTCAGACTGACAGGTTTAGAGTTTCCCAGTTCCTCCATTCTGCCTTTCTTGTAGATGGGTGGTACATTTGCTACCCTCCAGTCCACGGGGACCTCCCCAGTTAGCCAGGATTTCACATCAAGAATGGAAAGTGCCTTGGCGAGCTCATCTGCCATGGCTGAACCTCTACAGCAACCAACACCTTGTGACTCCAGGGGCAGTTGGAATGAGCACCACTGACCCCTGAGAGGGATTGAACTCACCATGTACACCGGCAGAGGCTCAACACCCTGCTGCAGGTGCTGCAGGCAGCTGCAGCCCCCACTGGGACACACAGCCCCTGGTCACTCACCCTGTGCTCTATGGCGGGAACTTTCCCGCCCTCCCTGAGGCTTCTCCCACCCAGAGGCTGACCAGCAACAGGGGGTGCCGGCTCTGCCCAGGCTCCCTCAGCAGTCCCCCCACCAACTGGCAGGCCCCAGCATGGGCAAAGGGCTTTGCCCGGCTTCAAAAAAGCCCCCCAAAGAGGTTTTTGTCGGCCCTTTTTGCCACAGATCCCTTCCCCAGGGCAGTCTCACCTGCCCTGGAGCTGGGCACTGCAGAAATTCACACTGCATCTCAGCCATTCCACAGCCACAGACTGGGTTTGAGGACAAGTAAGCTGAATTTCTTCCCACCCCCATAAAAATTCCCCAATGCACAGATGAGATAAGGAAGATTTAGGTCTATATATCACACTCATATGTATATTTCCTGCCAAAATACCCCACCTGAAAAGTTCCTCTGTGTATGCTTTTTCCTAATTAAACCAATTACCATGTTATCTTTTGGTTGGTTTGTGGTTTTTTTGGTGTTGGGTTTTTTTCATGTTTGCAAGTAGGCATTTGCTAAGCTGGGGTTTTTTTAAACAGCAAGAAGCTTCAACTACAAGCTAACCCTACACCTGAGAGATAGCAGTGCATACACTCAACCAAAACTTCTCAGCAGTGGAAGAAACCCAGCTTACATCACCGGGTTCAAGATGATCAGAACCCTACGGTAAAGCTGCAAAATGTAATTTAAAAGCCTTGCTTGTTAGAACACTTCAGGTATTTGAAAGTCAATATTTGATTTTCAGCCAGGTATGATATTCCATGTTAGTCCTTCTGCCTACTGAGAAGGATTTGTATTCTCACAGCATTTTTCCAATCTGTAACTATATGAATTTTGGAGACAGCTTTCGGATGGATCCCAGGAACCAGAGCCCTGCAGCCCTTCTGACTCATAGGCTCATCTCTGTTTTATTACCTGTAGATTTTCAGAGCAGATGCTTAGCTCCTAAAATTTGTCTTGGCCTTAGGCTTTTATGTCTATAAAAATACTGCTTTCATTAGAAGTGGTCAAAACCTGCTCCAACAAAATCTTTTTACCCACTGAAAAATCCAAAGGCTTGATGAGAAATGGGTTCTGTGGAAATAGTGACAGCCTGATGCAGGTATTGTCAGGAGGATAATTTAGCTTTGGGGTAGTCTGAAAGAGACAATGGTTATTACCATTCCTGAGCAGCACCATGACTCTGTCCTTCAGTTGTTCTCCATGCAGGTGAGTGCTTCTCTCATGACTCAGCCTGCTGTTCTGGGACATAGTTAGTGCATTCTTTCCCAATTAATGAAGGGTGTGGGGGGGAATTAATTTCCTTTTCTCCAAATCTACATGAAAACTACAGTCAAGTTTTAGTAAGGAAAGCAGTTACTGTCTAGCCAACACTATTTATCAACAGTGCACCCAGAACAATAACAAACATCACAAGACAGCGACTGGAAACATTGCAGAGAAGAATCCATTTCAACCTTACACACTAAAATCATCACGAGTCATTGCATTGGCATGAAAATACAAACTTTGCTACTTCAGAGGTTAAAACTCTCGACTTCATCCAGAAAAACATCAACAAAGAAAAAAAGCAGTGTCGTTTTCCTTCCATGGTTCTACTGCTATGCTTCAAAATGATTCATGGTGGCTACTTCTCAGACTTACTCTTAGTACCCATTTGATGCTTAAATTCCTGTAAATAAGAATGTCCACCTGTAACAGCTAGTGGTATTTGGTAGCATTTATAACACAGATCATTTTGAGCATCCTTGTCCCCCAGGAAACAAACAAAAAATATCCAGTTTTCCCCTCACCTTCCAGTGCTCCATCCCCTCTCCCTGTGCAAAAGAAGATTGGTCCTGAAACCTGAAGCAAGCTAGTGCAATGAAAGGGTATCACAACTCAATCTAGAAGATTTTGTCTTTCTACTGCATCTGTTGGACTAAGATAATTTCCACTGACACAATCTGCAGTAAAGGAAAAAAAAAAAATCTAAAGTAAACTAAAAGCCACACCTGGTCAAATGGTCAGGAAGATACTGAGAATTCTTTCCCTTAAGAAATATCTCATTTCTTACACCTAAATGATATATCCTGGACAATGTAAGAGATGGGGAATAGTCAGTATTCCATGCACATTCAGGTCTCTTTGGAAGGTTAGCTATAACAAAGAGGATATTTAATAGGAATTTCCATCTACTAAATCATTGAATATCACAGATTGTCAGGGGTTGGAAGGGACCTAGAAAGGTCATCTAGTCCAACCCCCCTGCCAGAGCAGGATCACCTAGACTATGTTTTCTTATTAAAAATGTTTTTAATATAAAAATATGCTTTCTTATTAAATATGCACACACATCATTCTGAAAGCACATAGGCAGAGGCTTCATTTGGCAACAGCCTCCAGCAGTTTGAGAGAAAATGGGAATGTGGCTGCATCCCTGTTTTGCAGCTGCTGAATCGTGGACTCCCCAGAAGCTGTGGCAGATGTGTGTGTACATCAGCAGTTTAGCAGCTGCTTATTTAAAGATGACAGGGTTTATTTTTTTCCTTTTCTTTTTTTGGACATTTCCACAGCCTATGGCTGTCCACAGATTACAGCTTCTTGACTAAGGCCTACAGCTTCACAAAGCAAGAAAGTCAGATACTAAACCAAATGTAAAACTAAGACTTCAAGGGCAAAACTGTGGAGATTCTCATTTAAACTGATAAAACAAACACATGAGCAGAAGTACAGGAAAACCTGACATTCTTAGATTAAACTGTACACTTCTCATATATCAAGAGATTAAATTATTCCTATTCAAAAATGAGGAAACTGAGTCAGCAAGAATAAATCAGAAAAAAAATAATATAGCAATTCCTTGACAGAACTGCAAACACCATTTTGATGTCACATTTCCAATCTCATGCTTGGCCACAAGACCAAGCTTAGCCATTTTTCCTACAGCCAGAGACAAACTTCTGTGCACTCATCAACTCTTGCAGCTACACCTCTGTTTTAAATCAGCAGGACTGGTTGCATACCAGAATCTGTGGGAATATAAAGGAGTTATAATGCTTTTCCACTTCAAGAAAAAAAAACAAACCAAAACAAGCCTCAGTACTCCTCTAAGACCAGGACAACAGGAAACCTTTCTCTGAGACTGAGCAGAGGGATTTAACACTAACAGTCAAACTCAACAAATTTCTCAACAAATACTGAATGGTGTCCAGGTGAGGAAGTTATTATGCATATATTTCCTTTAGTTGTCTATGTTTCTAATGTTATCCATGTGTTTCTACAGAGTTCTGTATGATTCTCTCACCTCTGTGATTTTCTTCAAGAAGAGATTAAAGGGAAACTCACGATGTAAGTTTCAGGCTGGGGATTCAAAACATTTTCAGCTCCATGCAAAAGTGCAGATGAACAATTCAGCCAGGCTCTTTGCTGGCTACCCACCAGTCTGGGAGTGGTAGCAACCGTGAAAACAGAATAAATAATATAAATAACAAAGAGAAATGCAGCATGGAAATATCACTGGCTAAAGAACTCAGAAATGAGATGCTATTGGAAGTTCCATCTTAATAATTTTGTAAGCCCAAGAGCCTTCCACTTCCCCTGCTAGCTAAAGAAAAGAGATTAATTTATCTAGGGGACATAAGGATAATTTTTTTTCTTCCAATTTAACTTGCAAGAAAAGCTGGTAACCTGGCTGTGAATGATGCCAGACAGACATTGCCAGCATCAGAGTTCTTCCTATGTTCCCCAAATGTTAACTACTCTCTGGGGATGATCTGTGTCTTACATGCAGGGAAATAATAGCCATTTCTTTACTCTTCAGCTTTACTACAACAGAATGAACTCTTCAGGAGTGCAAATTTTTGCCATCAAGAGGCAAATTAACAACATGTATATGCTGTGTTTGTGCTTCCATCGGGGGGGAATGCAGTGCTTGAAAGGGATGCTGTTTGCAGCCTTCTTGAAGCCAGGATCTTGAATCCAGCTGCACCATCATGAACCAGCTGCAGTGTTACTGGAAGGAGGAAGGCAGCAGTGATGTAACTGGTGCCTCAGCCAAACTTTTAACTCTGTCCAAACAGAAACAGAGCAAACACATCCATGCAACTCTCCTTTACACTGCCCTGGTAACTCCTCATCAATGCAGTTACTCAAGCTGTTCCACTGCCTGTCTGAATCCAAGAATATACTTTACTTTAAATGTCACCAGATTCATCACTGGTCTGTGTCAATATGCAACTTCCAGCATTCACTGGCTGTCTATTGTTTAGCTATTGTCTGTGGTTATTACTCTGTGTAATAACCTCATTTTTACATTTAAAAAAAACCCAACCCACATTATATATCTATATATATAAACTAAAAATACATTATAATCAAATTTTATATGCTTCTGCTGCTTGCATTGTCCTGTAATATGTATTACAAACCATTTGCTTTCCCAGATCTCACCAATAGACTGTCACAGTCTTGTCTTTTCTTCAAAAATCCACTTTTTACTTTCATATTAAGTTATTAAGAAACATTCTTATTGTGCCAGTCGTAAACCATCCTTATCTCCAGTACTGGTTTAGCTAAAAAGGCTCTTCTGCTTTTTAAAGGAAAACAGCCTGTGAAATGCATAAATCATGTTAATTTTTAAGTAGTATTCCTAGCTGAGTGCTTGTTTGAAGCTGAAGAGCTGGGCTGGAACAGGCTTGGAACATGGCAAAGCCATTCTGTAAGGTCCACAACAACTGCTCAATAAGAATCTCTGCTTTTGTTCCTCAGACAAGGGGCTGACTGCCCCACACGACCTGGGTGCTCTGCCCACTTCCAGCAGGGGGTAATAGAAAAAGGTGAAGAGAGGAGGACAGAAATTAAAAGCCTGTGCTAAGAGGTCTTGGGGGTCTAAGCCAGCAAACCACCCCAGGTCTGAAGGTCACATTTCACATGCCTCAAGAGAAGTATTTCTAACTGACACTTGCAAAACAACAAGACTGCCTACTTGCTTTAGACAGCTCTGTACAAACAGGAATGGAAACCAACTGTAGGACACATTATCTCTGAAGTCATTAAAGATGTTCAGTTGACTTTGGACTAAGTTACCCAACAGCTTCCACACAGAAAAAGCCAAGTCATGAAATAAAGTGATTTACTGTTTTAATATAACATGCAACTAGAAAGGGCTCACACCTCACCTTATGGTTTCTAGGATTATTTGCTTTAGGAAAGCACAACTGAGAGAGAGAGAAGGACTGGAAAGCTGCTGTGTCTGCTGTAGAATTTGCCTGTGCACTCTGAAGCACTTGCTTGAGAGATTAATTACTCATTTTGCCTTAAAAAATTCATGAGAGAGGGGGTCTTGTGAGAGAGAAAAAAAGATGCCTTTCCTCCAACACGTCACCCATCCCAGGAGACAGAATTGGATGTGTTGCACTTAGAGCACAAGGATTGTTCCTGCTGTACATCTTATAAATACTGAGAAACTGATGAAGGAAAAGAGTGTCTGATCTTCTTCCCCATCATGTTGGCTTCTTAGGCCTGTAAAAAAAGAATGAGAAGAGTCCAGATTGGTGACAGTTACTTGCTGTACTGCCTCTTGTACCTGGCAGTTACCTCAGGAGGGACAGTGCCAGGGAAACTTTCACTGGGGGATGCATGGGGAAGGTCACTGCTCCATGCCTTACAGGGAACCAGTCTCTAGAATGGTTTAGCCTCATCCTAAGAGGGCTGCCAAGTCAATGAGGCACCAGCAAGGCCACAGAACTGTTGAAAGGCACCATAAGCAACATAAAAGGGCAAGAAAGAAGGATCCAGAGGATACATGTGCTGCTCGAATCCCACACTCATGGAGAGGGAGTTTCTGGGATCTGATGAAAGGATAAAACACATTTACTGTGGTGCAAGAATTAGGGCTGGTAACTTGATCAAGGTAGCAGACCAGAAAAGACAGAAAAGTGTCCAAAAGGCTTAATTCTTTATTGCAAACAGAGCTGGTAGGCTTCAAGTAAATCTATGTAGGCTGTAATGAATGTTTTGGACTGCAGAGAGAAAAATGAAGGGCTGGAGTGCAGAAACTGTAGCTACATACAGAACCAGGTCTGTAGGAGACCCTTATTCAGCACATTTCCTACAGAAGCCATTAAATCCCATTTGCTCGTTTAAAGAACAGATAACTTCCTCCATGGGAGAAATCCCAGCAGACAGGGGCTCAGAGGAATAACAAGCACTGCAGAGACCCCTGCACTTTTCACACAAACACTCACCAACTGTTGCCACTTGGAGATTTCAAAGCTCAGGAGGAAAATGCATTGGTTGCTTGTGGTTTTTTTTTTAGAGCAGGAACTAGGATATCACCCCTGATTGGTGTGGCATTGCTCACCTCCTGACAGTGCCTCTGGAGAGGCACGAGACCTTAATCAAGCTCAGATGGAAGGATTTCTTTTCAAGCCTATCAATGTTAATGAACAACTCAGGTCTTGTTTAACCATCCAGGCATGGGCAAGTGTCTGAGTTTATCGTGTCCTCAATCTTTTGAACAGCCAGGTTGTATTTGCTAAACATTGGTCAGGCCAAAAGGAACAAGTGGCAGTGGCTGGAATTAAGTCTGGACTTCAAAGAGCCACCTATGCAGAGTTTTGGGCTGTCCTTGTCAACCCAGAGCCTAAAGGCCACTGTCCTGGAGCCTTACTGGAAAACAGCAAGGCACATTCTCTCTCTAAAAGGCTTTTATTTTGTTCTCCTGTAGCTCAAAGCCAAAGAGAGATGCTGAATCTTCCTGTCAAGGGTAAAGATGCAAACACGACTGGATGTATTCACAGTGGCCGTGCTTTTGCCATTCCTTGCACGTGTTAGGAGCCAAGGTTTCCAAACTCAAAGCCATGCTGAAAGCCAGAAAATAAATATCCCACCACTTCTAAAAACAAACCCTTCAGGAAACTATGCTCTTCATTGTAAGGTGAATTTAAAGAAGTTCATTTTATCCTTTGATTATTTTTTGTTGGGGTTTTTTTTTGTTTGTTCATTTGGTTTTGGGTCTTGTTTTTTATGCCAATAGTCTAAAGGGACAATACTGTTGCAAAACCCATACAGGCATTTAATTCAAAATAAAATGTCTTTTGTGCAATTTTTTTTAATTTCTGAAACTGTTTCTACTAATATTAGATATTTATGTATATTTTTTAACTGATGCTTTTATATATAGTGGTTCAGATCATACTGAACCACTGTGAAATGAGAATAGCATTGCATAATGATTATTCTACTAAAATAAGGCTTTTCCAACACTGACTGATCTGTTCTGGGTACTATTGCACAACAGCTTCTCATACATTTATTAATCATGGCCATATCACTGTTGAAACATTCAGTATGCTACACTGGGACTTCCCAGTCCTTCCCTCAGGGTGAACTCCTTTCATATTGATCTGGCTCACTCAGCATCTGTATTAGTGACTTTTCCAGTAATACTGCAGTTTAATTGAATTTTTTGTTTAAAAAAGTGGCAACAAAAAGAGAGAAAGGGGTATGAAATACCAGTTGCTCTATCCAGCCACCTGCAGAAGCAAAGCCCTATCCTCTTCCAGCAAGATTCAGCTACTTTTAGTGACTTGCCAATGATACTCATTTAGTCCTCTACGTCCTCTCCAACTGCAGTGGAAGAAGGATTGCAGCCTCTTACTCTTCTTAGCTTTTCAGCCCTTACTGCAATTAAACTTTTGGGAAATTGGGTCAAATTAATTTTCAATAGATAAACTGTTTCCTGAAAGTCATGCCCTAAGAGTGCAGCTTTGCAAGTATCAGGTGATGAAGGACTTCACCTTTTTTATCACAGGGAGAATGACAGAGCCTGGCAGGGGCTGCCCAGGGAGGTTGGGGAGTCTCCTGCTCTGGAGACATTCCAAACCCACCTGGATCTGTTCCTGGGTGACCTGGTCTGGGTGACCCTGCTCTGGCAGGGAGGTTGGACTGGATGATCTTTCCAGGTCCCTTCCAACCTCTGACATTCTGATTCTATGATTCTAAGTTTGATCCTGCAGCTTCATTAACACTCTTCCTCAGGAAAGTCTGGTTTGGTTCCAAAGTTCCTGTTGACCACCAGTACAAACACAAGATGTTAGGAAGCTCAGATTCAAAGCTATTTACATGAAGATCTGATGGAAATGCCATTGTCAACATAATAATCTCTTGTCCACGTTACATGGATATTTCAAAAGACACTCATTTTGGGGAATTTTGTTTAGAATAATTTTCTCTCTGTACTTAAGAACAAGCATAGAACAAGCCAAACTTCCTGAAGCCTAAAAACAGCATAGGATGATGATGCTGCTTCACACAGGGTTAAATTCACCACTGCACTGATATCCAACACAGGAACACACAATTATCACTTAAAAAGCAAATTTTACCTTAGGACACACAGCTGCCTGTCCTCATTAGCAGAAGTCTATGACACAGGGGAGGAAACTGCTCCTCTCAACATTTTCCTGAGGGATCCACAGAAATGTAAGCTGAGTAAGAGAAAGAGGAGCACTCTGTCCCCAGGTGCCAGCTGATCTTTTAAACTTAGGAGACTACCTACCTGCTACAGCAGCTGGAACCCAGAGATGGCAGCCCCCACACTTGGCAGCCCCCAAACCACCTTTGCTAAGGCCAAAGGCACAGCCATGGCAGAACAGAGTGTAACAAGGACTGCTTGCTCAAGGTGAAGTCATGCCTTAGTCTTCACTGCAGGCATTCCCTTAGAGTTGACATTTTGAGGCACAATCACTCAATTTAATATCAAGCAGTTTCTAGTTTTAGCCAGGGAAACAAGACATTCCTGTAGTTTCATCTTAACAAAACAAAAACAAACCAAAACCCAAAAACCAAACACCTCATCACTGATCTTAGATGTCAAGTTTTCAGTTGGCACTTAAAAAGTGAACAAAAAAAAAAAGCTGTCATTGTTGTTTCTTTTTAAATAGGTATAGATCCTGCTCATCTTTTTGTGTCCTTCCCTTACCTGTGTTAAGAAATCTTGAGCAGTATCTCTTTCCCCATCCACCCCCTTTCCTTGTTATCCAGTTAGCTATAGGTGTTTTGAAACATAACAGCAGTCTATGGTAACTCATTTTATTTGCACAAGGGATGTGTTAAATATTGTCTTATTTTCTTTCTTCAGTGTACTCTTCCTAAAAAAAAAAAAAAAAAAAGAAAAAAGCATTACATATTCCAGCTCCACAGGATGCCAAACAGACATCTCCTGAGCAAACAGAATGAGTTACTCAGCATAATGACTACAAAGACAAGAATAAGATTACAAGAAAACATCCTCTACAGCTGTAAACACTAGCTGCAAGGCTTAATATTCACCACCATAACATTTTCATGCTGGGCCTATTCCAATCCCTTCTCACAGCTAAAGCAAGCAGATTTTATTTTCCCTGTTATTAAGGATCTCCTATGTACTATTTTTGCAGAGAGGAAGGGATATGTGTTGATGAATGAGTCTGAAAGCTGATTGAAACTTACACCAGAACACACATTCTTGTTTTAAGGACACCCTTCTTCCCCACCCCACCCCCCCAGAAAAAAAAATTAAAATTCAGAAGTGAAGAACCTGGGCAGTTACTGCTTTGGCAGAATTAGGGTAAGGCAGCAGCCAAACACATTGCTACTGGCATCCAGTCTTGGGAATGTGAAGCCAGGAAAATCATAGCTTGCTTTAGTATAATTAAAACAGATGCTCAAAGGGAGCACTGTAAGGCTAAGTAAAGAAATGATATAAAATGTATTTTAATATTCAAAATGTCTTGAGCAACTGGGAGGTGAGGGGGAAATAGTATTTCTATGCTTTGAAAATAAATCACGAAAACTGGGGAAAAAAAACCCCACATAGTAGTAATTAGATGCAAATTCTTTCCCCATGCTCTAAACCAGTCAGTTTGGACTAGAGCTGTGTCTTAAAACTTGCATTCTACTGGTCTTACGAGGTACAGGTCTTTCATTAGAAAGGCTGTCTTCTGCTGTACACTTCCAGATATTTTTTACATCACTGTTTCCATGTCCTGAGCAGTTTGGTTTCTAGGCATCCCACAGGGTAATATTTCCACGTGCTAAGAGCATGCCACGGGCAGATCTAACTTGTCTGCCTACCTTAACTTTGAGTAAGTGGATTATTTCACTGTGATGCTTTTTTGTGTGGAATGTATCTGTAGGAACACATCACTTATTTTATCACTAATTGGGAATGAATGTGAATCCAGCAAGTAGCTCGTGTGCATTGTAAAATTATGTTCTGGAAGGCTTCATTGTTTCAGGAAAAAGAGAGAAGACACGTTAACCTGGCAAGCAAGGGACTGGTCTTGGGATCAGATTTAAGATATCAGTTCTCTATTTGCCAAAATCACGTTGCTTAGCCTTATTTTGCATCTTATTCAGTAGAAAAATACTATGTGGAAAATAAAACCACTGTTCATTTACCAGATAATTTTTCACAGGCATAGAAAAACTAGACTTGATAATACAGATTAACACCACCTAGTCTGAAAAGCTGGTATCTTGTGTGCTCCCATGATTCTGCTATGCTTCATGAATATGGAAAACCATTCAAATGCTTTCATTAATCCCCAATGCTTTTCCTCTGTGCAAAAGCCTTGCAGCTTAAATACCAACCAGGCTTCTCCATGACTCCCTCCTGAGTCTCACTGGCTCAGGTAGGGAAATGAGTGATGCATTTGAAAAACATCAGTGCAAGATTGAGAGGCAAGTTAGGGCAAAATGTTGTGCAAGGCATCATGGCTACCACACCTGAGTGAATAAAATTCTGAAGGCTAAAGTTCATCACCCTTTGACAAGAAAAAAGCATTCAGCTCTACCTTGTTGAGAAGTGTTTATGCAACCCCTGTACAAACTGGGGTAGACACAAACTGAGGAACAAAAAAAGAAAAATAAATATGCTAGGGGAAGACAACAGTTTCTATTATTAAAAACAAGCCATTTGTCTGTATTTCCTCCCCAAAAGCCATTGGTGCTCATTTATGTGCAAAGTTACACGATTGCTGCTGTTGTTGCTGCTCTGAAGTCAGTTCTATTGTAAAGAATAGGTTCCATCCCTTGTGTTTTCATTAAGCTAGCAGTTAACAGCAACAGAAAATAATAATAAAGCCACCCATGAGCAGACACTAAAAGCACACACTAACTCACAAACTCTATATTCCCACAAAAAAGCATCCATTGCTGTCCTGCACAGCTGCTTGCCACAGTTCTAGGAACTGTTCCTACTCCCAGGAATCAAAAGAGAGAATAAACTGTGGCCTTGAAAAAATAAAACACTTTAGTGAACTCAAGGATATGGTTTTCCACCTCTTGAATCTTTCTGGCTGCTTCCTTTCAAGTAATCTTGCAGTAATCAGGCGACTGCAGGTAAGCTAAAGAGTTGATCCCAACAGTTCATAGAATTACAGAGTGGCAGGGGCTGGAAGGGACCTGGAAAGATCATCCAGTCCAACCCCCCTGCCAGAGCTGGATCCCCCAGACCAAGTCACCCAGGAACAGATCCAGGTGGCAGTGACAAACATCTGCCAGCATATACTTCTAAATTTAAAAAAAAAAAAAACAAGCAGAAAAAGAAAAAAAATAATTGAATTTTATAATATAAATTCAAAACTGTCAGTGCTTTGTTTTGTCATTTTTTTTTTTAATAGAAGGCTTAAATTAACTACTATGCTGGAAATACATCAGGGCATTAAATCTTCTCATTCATAGTAACACTTGCATTATAAAATTATTTATTTGTTAATTAAAAGCTGATTACTTTCTGTGCAGTCTATTTTTAAAAGTAAACAAAGGGTTAGCCCCACCAGAATACTTGGGATGAGATGATTTAGCAAAACTCTGCCATGCAGAAATCTGAACTTTCTGTTTGAGATCTGCTGTATCAATTGACAGTTAATCCCAGGCTTGGTCTTGGGCTGGGGGCTCAGGTCACTTTTTAATGGCCTTTAACAGCTGCAGAGACACAATCCTCCCCTCCCCAAATCACCGTGCAACACACAAGTGGTGTTTCCAACCACGGGAACAATTGCCAAAAAGCCCTGATGTCTGCTTTACATTCAAAATTCCATATTAATTACAAAAGATATCACAAGTCTGTCTTTAATAAAAATAAGTGGGGTGGGAAGGGGCTATTTCAAAGCTGCAATGGATGGATTTCTTTAGAACCACCAGTGAGAAGAAGAGAGGGAGGAACTAGAATTCTCTCCAGAGCATCACATTCATCTTACTATTTAGTGCTGCTCTTTGCAGACTGAGGCAACAGCCTCTAACAGAGGGGTTTGTTCCTCAGGAACCAGAGGTGGGTTAATAAAACAGGTTTCTTCACACAGGTGACTGTCTCCCCCCAGCATCTCCCAAATGCTTATAAAATTCCATGATTTCTGTAAGAAGACTCTCAGTATGTACACTTTGCCATGCTTCCTCCAGAAATTTAGCACTTCTAAACCCAAAGGAGCAACACCTCATTTTATAAGAACTCACATTTTTAGCATAAATTCCTCGAAGAAAGCCCAGTAGAGGCTGCCCCTCAGTGAATGATGTTTGATGATGGCTTTCAGCATCTCCTCCTGAAAATTACACCCTGTGAAGGGTTTCCTGATGTATATTGATCTATCAACTCCAGGCTACAAGAACCTGTCATCGTATACTAATACTAAATAATATAAATAGAATATAAATAAATATA